>CM020505.1:13875628-14093128 GCA_009823395.1 Thamnaconus septentrionalis | reverse complement strand
GCAGCATCTGCAAATTAGCAACTAATTAACTTGACCAAAAGGACAGAGTCTGCTTTACGCTCTCCTAATCCTTCAGTTTGAGGTGAGAAGAGATGTAACCATGATCAGTTTGACGGCGTCGATAGTCGCTGAAACGTCACCAGTGATTCGCTGAAACATTTTCTTGGACGTTTTTTTATTATTAATTTTTTTATAACTTTGTAAATTTTTTGGTTCATGCGTCGCTGCGCTCAAAGTTACTGCAGTCTCGTGACAAATGTCAAATTATCGTGCCGTCAGATTTGGCTGTGGTTGCATCTCTGCTCACCAGCCAAACACCACCAACATTCCTCATCAGCACCTCATATTTTGTTTTTCGCTGTGTTTTTTGTTTTGTTTTGTGTGTGTGTGTGTGTGCGTCTGTGTCCATCCACAGCTGTGATTAGCGCTCACCCCATCCATTCCCTCGATAACCATCACCACCATTATCACATGGGCAGCCTGGCGTCGCCGACACGCAGCTACCTCTACCACCAGGGCGGCGGCCACGCGCGCCCTCACACCTGCGCCACGCCCATCTCCCATCTTGACAGGGTGGACTCCTCAGGTAGGGAGACCCCTGCTGGTCGGAAAGAGAGCGGCCGCTCATCTTGTTCATTCATTTGCTAACGTGCCGCCGCCATCCGGTCGTTGGTTTACGTCATGCTTTACTTTCCTGAACCCACACTGTTGTTTTTTGTATGTTTTCTCTTCTCTTCACCAAACTCTGACATAATGAAGCAGGAATATATTTTTTAAAAGTTGACTCAGTGTTTTAACTTCAGCTTTGGTGAGTTTGCAGAGTTGCAGTGCATGAGTGGAGCTCACACGGGCCTCAGTCACATTTGTGGTTTAAACCAACCAACCAACTTTTAGGACTTTTTAGAGATTTAAAAATTATAACCTAATAATATATATTATCATATTACTAGAATTTGTTGGTTTTTCCCACTTGGTACATTTTTTTAAGATATGTGTCAGAGTTTTGTTTTTTATTACTTACTACTTTATAACTAAACTTTTCATATATGACAGTGTAGAATAATTACTGCAGTGCTCGTTCAGCTCAGTGGTAATAATCCCTTAGCAAATATCGCAGTGAGTCATAAGAGCAGGTTTTCTGCCAACTTTTCAACACAGGCAGAAATCCAACAGGGACTGCCTAACTGTCTGCCCAAATTAAAGACGTTTGTTTTTGGCGCAGTGTCACAGAAATGTCCATCACAATCTCTGCTGTATATTTGAATATTGTGTTTCATCTAAAATCCACAGATCGTGACTTTATTACCAGAAGTGAAATAGAAACATGTTGCCAAAATTAAGATTTGAATATTCATCATATATATATTTTACTTTCCTTGTGTGGTGTGTAGCAAGCCGGGAGAGTCTGGACGCCATCGCTACGCTGATATTAAAACCATAGATGATCTATTTATTTGTAGTTTCAACCAGTTTAGAGACCCACTGAGATCCAGATCTCATTTTCAAGGGTGACCTGGCCAGCTGCGAACCTCATATAAAAAATACAAGTTAAAAAACATATCCAAAAAGAGACGTTGTTGCTGTGGCACCAGGCCATGGAGAGTCTCAGAAATGATCTGTTGCTCAGGCCACTATAGCTGCGTTCAGACTACCAGCCAAAATCCAATTTTTAGCCCATTCAGATTGAAACCGGATGGCTCTTTTGTAGTCTGAACAGTCCCAAATCACATTAAATCCAAGAGAGGTGCAAACTCATTGCCTCATCAGTGTGTGGGGAGATGGCTCCATTCAAGCCAAGCTCCAGGCCGTGTATCGCAACAAGTGCCACTGTGGCAACTATATGACGTCACACACTACACGCGCTGGACGATGCCTCCACTCTGATGTCACTACAGCAACCTGTCAGATGGGCCAATAATGCGGCCCAGTCTGAACAGAGTCAGATCCTATTTGGACACTTGCTATAAACAGTGTGGACAGCCAGCCCTAAACATCAGATTTGAGACTGAATCTGATTTGAATCAGATTCGCCTGCAGTCTGAACGCAGCCAATGTCGACTCCTAAATGTCTCAGTCGTCTGACCCCCCCCACCACGTGTCTGCCGCCCTCCAGAGTCGGTGAGGAACACGCCCAGCTCGGAGCCCCTCCCACCGGCCGCCGCCTCCTCCCAGGCCTCCTGCCCCTCGGAGATCATGGCCGACCCGGAGGGCAGCTACCACGGCTCCAGCACCACCGAGGAGGAGCCCAGCTACTCCAGCAACCTGCCCCCCCACCGCCCCGCACACCCCCACGCGCACGCACACCCGCTCAAGAGCTTCGCCGTGCCCGCCATTCCGGCCGGCGCACACCCGACGTACGAGTCGCCCGCCCTGCCCAGCACCCCCCTGCTGGCTCAGACCGGTAAGTGCAGGATGTGCGGCGCTAATGAAATCTACAGACTGTGTGTTTTTTGCTGTTGTTGTTGTTATTGTCTTGTTTGGTGCAAACATGTTACATTTGGGTCTGTAAGTTAACTTTCCCTTGTTAAATATCTTCCCCACTACACCTTGCCAATGCGACGTTCAGCTTTTTAATCCGGACTGCCAAACTAGAACATATTATATTAATAGAAAGTAAGTCATAAAATAGCTGTATGTCATCATTTGTTTCAGTGTTTCAAGAGAAATTTCAATAAAGAGCTAAATACTGTGGGGCTTCAAAGACACATATTTTGTTGTAACGCTTTGGTTTTCTGCATATCCCATAATATATTTTTGTCTCCTATGAGGTGGGTCACCAAAACACTGCATCCATCTGTCAATAAGTTTGCCCACCCCTGTGTTAGATGTTCTCCTAAAGTCCTTTTCTTCTAGAGAATGTCCAAAAAAAAAAAAGGTCTCAGTGCAATTTCCAGTTTAGAAAGCAGATGTGAACCACCGTGTGTTGCTTTCGCTGACTGGTGTCTGTGTGGCGTTCAGGGCCTCCCACGCACCCCCACGTGGTTAAAACGGCCTCCATCGGGACCCTCGGACGGACACGGACGCCGATGATCGTCACCGTGCCCAACGCCCCAGACGTGCCGGAGACCAGCAAAATGCTGGAGGATGTAGACAGCGTAAGTATAGCACCCCGCGGTGGCAGCGTGTAGTACTGCAGCGTCCTCCTGAGAAAAACTGCTTGACGGTGGTAGGAGAGTTTCTCTGTCCAGTCTTGATGAAAAATATCCGGGTTTTTTTTCCAAATCACACCTGATTTCCAATAAAGAAAATGATAATCATGTCGACTTCTCATTTTGGGCACTTTGATATTTGGTCACTGTTGGTTTTAACCACTTTTTCTGTTTGTTCTTTCTCTCCTTTTTTATTCTTTCTTCAATCTCACCATTTTATGTGTTTTGTCGTCGGCTGCCTTTTGATTTCACCTCACTCGATAACAATCTCTAACAAACCCCGCCCCCCATAACCGGAATGACCTTATTATTTATTTCTTCAATTTTAATTTTGACACGAATTTCTCCCCCGTCGAACTCCTTCTCAATCGGCTCTTGTTTGTTTTTTACCATTTGTCGCCATCGGCTTCTCTTTGGTTCTGAATGTTTTGGCTTCCTCAGTGTCTCTGACCCCCTGACCCCTGCCCCCCGCTCCCCCCTGCCCCCCCCCAGCTCGCCTCGTCCCCCGGCCATGCGACTCCCCCGTGTCCTCTGCGAAAGATTCCCTGACTGACCCTCTTCCTCCTCTCCTTCCTCTTCTCTCCCTCCCTCGCCCTCCGCCTCTCTCTCTCTCCCTCCAGGTGCTTGCCTCCCTCCCCCCCTGCCCCTCCCCCGCCCCCCGCAGTAACCCTGTTCCTCTCCCCCAGAGCTACGAGCCGGACGAGCTGACCGAGGAGATGGCCCACCTCGAGGGCCTGATGAAGGACCTGAACGCCATCACCACGGCGCCGTGAAACACGCGCTGCCCCGCACGCACGCACACACGCACTCACTCACTCTCTCATCCAAAATCGCACACACACAATGTGCAGACACACACACACACACTCTCTCTCTCATCATCACACACACACACACACACACACACACACACACACACACACACACTCTAAAGTAAATGCAATCATGCCCAAACTGAAGCGGTGGGTCCCAGAAGCTGCTGGACTTGAAAAAACGGCGTGTTGCGTTCTCTCCCCTCCCCCCGCCCCCGACCAGAAAAAAAAATAAACTCTCACTTCTCTCCGACGCCTCCCTGCAGAGAAAAACAAACAAACTCCAGACTGAAACTACAGAACTTTTTTTCGGCTCACAGTGCTCTGTCTCAGGAAGGAGATTGCCATGAGAGGGAAGGGAGAAAAAAAAATTGACGCGCTTCATCTTTTTTATGAAGACCCATTCTCAGAGACAATGGACTTCTGAAACATTGGTTGCTTTCAACTGGAAGATTGTGAATTCTTGTCTCTTTTTTTTTCCTCAGCAAAAAAAAACAAAAAAACAACCAACAACACATGGTAGGATTTTTTTTTTTTTTTTTTTTTTTTTTTTATTGGAATTGTTTCCCTTTTTCCTCCTCGGTTGTTTGTTGCCAACGTTCACTCAAGACGAGACGACGGTTGATTCAGTGTCAAAAGTCCCGTAAAGGAAAAAAAAAATTGCTGGTATTTTGATGTTGGTGCTCATGCGACTCAGTCCACATAGACACGCATACACACACACACACACACACACACACACACACACACACACACACACAGACAGTGTTTGTTCAGTGTTTCCTTTGTGCATCTGTTGGGCCATTTCAGTGACGTGAACTTTGGACATCAGACCTCGGCCTCCTTCCTCCTCCTTTACAAGCCTGTATACTCCAGAAACACCATCATATTTTTAAAATATATATATATTTTTTAGCCCCTCGTGTCATTTATTTGCGCCATGACTTTTTTTTTTATTGTTTTCTATGTTATTTTATTATTTTTCTACACACATATCCTTTACAATGTGTACATATGTTGTATTGTTTTTTTTATAAACTGCCTCATTCTCTTTTGATGTTTCCCATATTTCATTCTTATTATTAATATTATTTAGGGATGAAAGCGCTATTGGAGGTTGAGTATTGAAGCTCAGCCGTCATATCAAAAGGTGGAACTCAGCCTGAGATGTTTTTACGCGACGTTCTTCTCCGACTTGTTGCCCCGCCCCCCTTTTTCCGGCATTGTACATTAAAAACACGTTTTCTCCTTCAGTTGTCTGTTTATTGTGGGAGCTCCGTTTTAAAAAGCCTTACCAACATGTTTGTATGTTGGACAGCCGAGACGACGAGTGTCTCCGCTCTGCTGCCGCTCAGTTCTGACACCATCCACTGGGACTGGAGGCGGGAGGAGGGACCTCGGACTCAGGGTGCTGAACTCCGACAACTTTTACTTAAAAAAAAAAAAAAAAAAAACAGACGTGAACGCGTCTGTCAGTCAGTTCACCTGCAACAGACGAGTCGTGCTGTTCATATTTTTTCCGCGGGAAGTTTCGGTGGAATGTGTGTGTCGATTCCAGACGTCTGTACTGCTGAACCACGTGTGCATCGTCCCACAGCGAGCGTGTTTGCTGCGTCCCCCTCCGACCCTCCCTCCCCCGTGCGGTTCTTCTTCGGATGCCCTGGTTCGTTTACAAATCTTCTAAAAATGCAAAGATGTTGGCCTTTTGAATGGGACTCCCAGATTTTTTTTACATGATAGTTTTTGTATGAAGAATTTAAAAAAAAGAAGCTTGTTCTACTCACCAATCTGATGTAAAAAAAAAAAAATAAAAATAAAAAAATAGTTCATTGAAGAACCTAGTTTTTCATATCCCTCTTGCCCAAAGAATTAGCCACTTGCAATCTTGGTAATTTCCGCGACTTTTGTGAATACCATGTTTCTCATAAGTGTACATCATCATGAATGTCGGTATAAGTGTAAGAGGTTTTTAAGTATGGTTACAAACACGGAACAAGTTTCTTTATGGGGGAGAGATGAAAAAGGGGAGAGGAAAAAGGACCGAACTCCATTTGGGAAATAATCTATTGAGTTGTAAACAGTTGAACCTGTATTGCACTTTTTCACAATTTTTGAAAAGTACATTTCTTACATATCTTGTGTTGAAATATCAAAAAAGCTGTTTGTGTAACGTAGTGTCCTAGTTAAGCAGCAGGCAGCTGGTCTTGTTTTTATGTTGATTTTATTTTATTATTATTATTATTATTATTATTATTATTTTCTGCTTCAGAGATGATATGAATTTGAGTGTCCGAGTCGTTCACTCGCAGCTCCCGAAGAGGAATTCTGTTGTTGTTTGTTGATGTACAGAGCTATCTTTGCTTTCTGTAGGAAAAAAGAAAAGAAAAACAATCTGTGGCTTTTTAAAAAAATGTTGAAAAAACGTTGGAAAAAAAATGTTTTTTTTTATTGGTGCTCCTATACATTGTGTATACAAACTATTATGAATACTAACAAAGTAAATGTTGGTGCTTGTCTTCTTTTCACCACACTCAGTCAACTACCAGGCATCATACAAGTTATGAGGTCAGTGGAACCACATCATGCACTTTTTTCATTTTGTAATCAATCTGCTTTTCCTATAAATGTTTGACCGAAGGCATGAGTGATAGAAGCATTATTATAATGACCCAGACCCAGCTGATGTAGATTGACTCTTCTGAGCCAACGACCACTACTGCTGTATGTAAATACCAGGGTCCGTAGTACATAGGTGAATTTATTAATTTGTTTGTTCCAAATGTGGCACTATATTGTGCTGCAATGGTTGAATGCAACAAAGTCCACCACTGTTGTAACGTGTGAGTGTCATCATGCATAAAGAGAAAACTATACAGAGAGATTTTAGAAATCAAACGAAACACGGGAGTTAAACTGTGATTTTATTAGAAAATCATGCATATTTGGTCTATGACGTCACTACAAACGTTGCATAAAAGCGAGCACATTTTAGGAGTAAATATATTTTTTCTTTTTAAACTAAACTATAATAATGAATAAATTATGCATTTGTAATGTACCTGCATCATTGTGTAATGTTAAAGATTTTTTAGCCATTAACAGAAAAATACTATAATTTAAACGGTACTGTTGAAGATATGAAGTTTCTGAAACGACGCCCCAGTGACCAGTGTGAGTGTTGTTGTAGTGCCTGCATCCGCCAGCTGGTGTCCCTCTATCGGCTCGTCCCCTCTTTCCGCTCGCTCCACTTCCACTTCCGCCTACGTCAAGCCCCATCATAACAGCGAACATGGCGGCCAGCTCGGATCGGAATCCCCCTCCTTTCCCCGCAACAGAAGAGCCAGGAGCCGGAGTGTCCGACATGGCAGACGGAGACAGCGACGAAGGGGAAGACATCTTCGTCAGAAACGTACGTTGGCAACATTTCATTGCGAAGTGGCAGCGGCGCGGTGCATTTTGTCGCCGCTGAGCCAGTAGCTGTGCAGCTGCCAGCTAGCCTACTGCCTCTGTCAGGTCTGACCACTCTACACGGTTAAGCCCCCCCCCCAAGAAAACCCAAAAATCACCCACAGCGAAGCGGGACTCGGCAAATAGAGGTGTCCCTTATATCGAAGCTAGTTGGACGTTTTCAAATATGGCGTGTAAAAGAGGCCGAACGTTTAGCATTTGCATCCCTCGTTATCAGTTTGTGAAGTTCAAGTCCCGCTCACACCCGCCGCCCAGCCCAACCGCTCTCCTCCTCCTCCTCCTCCTGCTTATCATCAGAGTAACGGCCGGCCGGGTCGACATCACCCCGGCTCTGCCACAGCAGTCATGCCTTCACTTGTCTCTCTGTGCCTCCGCACCCCCCGCCCTTGCAGAGCAACCCGGCGGCTGTGAGTCGAGGAGTCTCCCAGCCGGATCGTGCCAGCGGCGAAGCGGCCGATCTGTTCAGCGAGGAGGCCGCCAGCACACCTGCCAAGTCCAACGGAGTTCACTCGGACGATGAGAGCGACCTGTTCGCCGGTGAGCCAGCATCTCCCACACTTTGGGTTTTTTTTTCCCCCGGTGTTGTCCGCACTGCCTTGCAAAGATTCAGTCTTGTGACATGAGTATATTGTTAGCCTTGGTCATACGCGTCCAGGGTTTAATATATATTCAAATGTGCATTCCATTCTTATTTTTAACTCATCGATACCAGTTCAGTTGGTCGGTCATGCGACGTTTTACTGCAGGAATGCAGCTACGTCATGCAGCGCTGCTGTGAGCCGGCTGTCCTGCAGCAACAAGTAGCCCCTTTCATCTCTAAGTGGGGAAATGCGCTAATTTAATTTTCTAATGCCTGTAATTGAATGATCTGCAGAGAGAGTGAAGACGAGAAGAAGAGATACACTAGAAGCACTGTCTAGATTTTAAAAGTGGCTTGATTTCTCTTTTTTTTTCTTTTCAGTTCAGCTCACCGTCAGACTATTTTAACATTTTTTAAAACCTCAAGCAGTGTTTGGCATGATTTCCAGCTTGCTTAAGTGTTTTGCTCATTTTATTTTTCACCTCAGCTCTTGAATGGAAGAAAGAGTCAAGTATTAAGTAGACTCACAAATCCCCCTCCGTAGTTTAAAACATGTCTCATTCAAAATGATTGTGCCTGACATTCAGTGGAATGTTGTCTCTGCTGCTTTCTGAATCCTGACCCATTGCAAAACTAACATTCGGGACTCAGTTTTGGCAATGGAGATAACAGTAAGTTCTGTCAATCCCCAGAGGCACAAGCGAAGGTCGGCGCAGACCAGAGGGAGGCGCCGCCTCCCTCCTCTGGGCTGCATCCTGCCTCCTCCTTCACTCAGGGCCCTGCAGCCTTGCAGAACACCTCCTTGGAACAGGTACGAGCTGCTTCAGAGCCCAGGAACACTGTGTGTTTAGAACTGGCCAGTGATGCATGCAATCTGGAGACTGTGGGATTAATCGAGGTGTGTGTGTGTGTGTGTGTGTGTGTGTGTGTGTGTGTGTGTGTGTGTGTGTGTGTGTGTGTGTGTGTGTGTGTGTGTGTGTGTGTGTGTGTGTGTGTGTGTGTGTGTGTTTGATTGCAGTTGGAGGAGGAAGAAGCCGAGGACAGTTTCGATGTTGATGTTGCCGTCACCAACCCTGAGAAAATCGGTCAGTCTGCTTTTGAAGTGATGACACGGCTGTTTACCATTTCTGAGGTGTTGTAACGGGTGCAGTTTGAGCTGACACACTGGATGCTGAATAATTAAAGAATACAGACAAAACAGGTTTCTCTTTAGTCAAAGCTATCCACAGCCACAACACACATTTGTGACAGAAACACAGGGAAAACAAATTTGTGGAAAAGCTTTGACAGGACGCTCCAAAGAGGGTATAAATAGACCATTTCCATTTGATATGCAGTTAAAAAGGGAAATTAGTGAACAATTCACTTCACTTTGGTTGATAACTTACAATTTGAGTCTTTCCCCTTGGTTGTATTTCTTAACGTTTCCTTTCCCTCCACAGGAGACGGCATGACTGCATATGTGGCCTACAAAGTATCCACCAGGGTGTGTAAAATTAAAGATACGTTTTCTCCATGAATTTTAACATGGGTCACAAAACTGCCAGTAAGGCCGGTCCTGTTTGTATGAATTATTTATTTACCGTCATATTTTTTTCTGCCTCCATCATCATGCTTTTGCAGTCGTCCTTGGCCATGTTTAAGAGCAAGGCCTTCACGGTGAGGCGGCGCTACAGCGACTTCCTGGGTCTGTTTGAGAAGCTGACGGTCAAGCAGTCGCTGCAGGGCTTCATCATTCCACCAGCGCCTGAGAAAAGTGTTGTAGGTGAGCGATGACAACGTTCTTCCTTTTTTTATTTAAGTCGATGTGCAGGTTCATGTGTGTTTTTTTTTTTTTTTTTGTTTTAATTTCCTCCTGTGATTCTCCTCATGAACAGGAATGACCAAAGTGAAGGTGGGAATGGACGACCCGTCCTCTGTGGAGTTTGTGGAGAGAAGAAGAGCTGCTCTGGAGAGGCAGGAGTCATACATTTTTTATGCAGACGCATTAGTAATCAGTATATATGTAATATTTATAGTGTTGTTGTTTCCCAACAATGTTTTTAAAAAACACAAAAAAAAACATGTTGAGCAGACACAAACAAATCCACAAGATACAATAATCGGATTCAGATGAGTGATTTATGACGGCGGATGTGGTTCTGCCGCCACCTCCCTCCAGTTCTCCTCTGTCGTTTATTTTTTCCTCCCTTCTGTTGCTGCCGCTTGTGCTTGTTGCAGGTACCTGCAGAGGATAGTGGCTCATCCGTCATTTCTTCAGGATCCTGATGTCCGAGACTTCTTGGAGCGAGAAGAAGTGAGTATTGTATAATGTGCGCACGTTTATTTGGCAGCAGGCTTTTCAATTCTGATGTTGTCAATTGATTCTGTCTTGTGTTTGGTCTGTTAATATTTTGTTAATCTTTTTTTTTTTTTCCATCCGTTTGACATATTTTCCCTGATCCACTCAACTTGGAAATTGAACTTTTTGAGATGCTTTTCATGATAAACAGACATTAAAGTTTTGATTTATGACATTATGTTAACAGTCATTAATATATATTTTTTTAGTTTATGCCAGAATTATTTAATTTATCGTAAATTTTAAATTGGAATCTTTACATTTTCACTCGAGAAAGAAATTGGTGTCGACAATATTTGTGGTGTGTGATTTATTTATTTTATTTTTTTTCAGCTTCCCAGGGCCGTGAACACTCAGACACTCAGTGGTGCTGGCTTCCTGAAAATGATCAATAAGGCGTCAGATGCTGTCAACAAGATGACCATCAAGATGAACGAGTCCGACAGTGTGAGTAGACCTGGCCGGAACGTTTCAGGGTCATTGAGACTTCCAAAATAAATTCCACAAGGAATATCTGAAGGGTTTGAAAGAATAAGTGTCAATATACTTGATTTATATTGTGTTTTTTAATGTTTAAATTTGATTGAATTCATTTCTCACAAGCTGTTTGAGGGTGCAGTTTTAGTTTGATGACATAACATTTTGTAGTTTGTGTAATTATATGAATATAGCCGGAAGGAGATATTTTGTATTAAAAACATTGAAAGCGTTTGATAAGTAATGTTGCTGAAGTTCTTCACAGTTTGTTTTTTGCTGCATGATGTGATGTTAAACTGAAAATAAGTCTAAGACTGTCCTGTTTCTGTCTCAGTGGTTTGAGGACAAACTACAGGAAGTTGAGAACGAGGAGCAGCATCTACGGAAACTCCACGCCGTGGTCGACTCCCTCGTCAACCACAGGAAGGGTGAGCGTTGCGTTCCGCCTCCAGTTCAGCTGCTTTGGCAGTGAAGAGTCAACTGCACGGCCTCTTTATGCTTTTCCCCGTTACAAAGCAGAACTGTGTGGGAACACGGCAGTATTCGCCAAAAGTTTGGCCATGTTGGGGAACTCGGAGGACAACACGGCCCTGTCCCGGGCGCTGTCCCAGCTGGCAGAGGTGGAGGACAAGATGGAGCAGCTGCATCAGGAGCAGGCAGCCAGTGACTTCTTCATCTTCGAAGAGCTGCTGGCCGACTACATCCGCTTGCTGGGAGCTGTGAGGGTAGGCAGACAGCTGCACGGCGGAAAACAATATACTGTATAAAATATGGTCTGGGAAACTAGGAAACAAACAGGAAGAAACACATTTTAGTAATGTGTTTTTAAATGTGTAGTTATGCACTAAAATTATTCCTTACTGGTAGCAAGCAACTATGTGAAAATAGGTTACATAAGGCTTCTACAAAAATTATTATTATCGATTAGTATTATTATTGTCATTATTATTATTGTGTTGTTAATTATAGCAGGTTTCTGTTGCCCACATGGCTTTGTTGTATTTTTACTCTAATTTTATGTCTCTGTTTTTACGTACTATGACCGTTGTGTCCTTTTTGCGTGTTTTTTATGGTTTTTAACATCTGGTCGGAGGACTGCAGTTGAAAATTAGCCTCTGGCTAACACCGGCACATTGACAGGAATGTAAATCAATGTGCATTGTTACTTCAAATACATTAAAATATATATATATATATATATAGAAGGTCTAATAAAGCATCAGTATTAGCGTGAGACTGTAAAAGCAGGCTAAATATGCTGTTTTCAGCAGATGTCTGGACATCTGAACATCATGGAAGTGAGTCAAGTAGAGGGTCTTTAAAAACCAAATGAAATCTAGATCCCAACAGTAATTTCCTGCGTTACGTGTCACACTTGTGTTGTCCTGCAGCTTTTCAAAACAACAAATAGGCCTTTTTGCAGGACTGGTCTCTGTCCCTTGTGCTGGCCTTTGTGTAAACAAGGTTTTGTGTCACCGTCCTCACCTAATCGAACGCGGTGTTTTTGCCAGGGTTGTTTTGACCAGCGTATGCGGGCGTGGCAACGGTGGCAGGAGGCTCAGAACACTCTGCAGAAGAAGAGAGAGGCCGAGGCCAAGCTGCTGTGGGCCAACAAGCCGGACAAGCTGCAGCAGGCCAAGGAGGAAATCACAGAGGTGAGGAGCTCAGTGACCCCCTAGCAGCAGTGTGCAGTGTCACTGTGGTGCACTGACCTGCACTGCATTCTCTGGAAATAGAAAAGATATTTCTCCTCCCACTCTTCACTTCTTCTTCAATTAGACTTAGAGATCAACCTCTTAAAAACAACAAATAATGAGATTCCAGATTAGATGTTCACAATTAATCGATTGTTGATTGAGAATTTAATTGATTAAATTAAAATAAATTAAATTAGTCGCAATTAATTGAACATTTTTTTACACGGGTATTTTATGATGACAGTGTCGTGGCAGGAAAGAGCAATTCACCAGTAGATACTGTGATGGTCATAATATACCTACAACAAAGAGCAATGACAACGCTCGTTAACAATTGATTATTCTGCTCTCAAACAGTTGGGGAACTATTTTTTTTCTCCACTGTGTTGCCCACAAGGACTCCGTGTAGAATCCCCATCACACCAACCACAATAGTGAACCATTACATTTCTAGTCACTGGTGCAATCAAAGGGTTTTCTCCGTCTCTGTGTTATTTTTTCTGATTTCTTGCCATGTTTTCAGATGAGGGATTCCAGCTTTGAGCTGGTTTTAGGTTTATTTACTGTTTGGAAATATTAAAACTTAAGATGGATAGATAGATGGATAGATAGATAGGTAGGTAGGTAGGTAGGTAGAAACTTTATTAATCCCTTGAGGGAATTCCCTCAGGGAAACTTGGGTTCCAGTAGGACCAATGAAATCACAGTATTATACAATAAAAACAAATTCCAGTATACAGCATAAATACTTACAACAAAACAACAAAATACAACAAAAGTTATCGAAACAGACACAGTATAAATTCCACTAAGTGGAGGGACACTCCAGACCAGACCTATTAAACTATTATTATATACTAAACACGTATTGTTTTCCTCCTTGTGTCCTCAGTGGGAGTCGAGAGTCACTCAGTACGAGAGGGATTTCGACAGGATTGGAACGACTGTACGCAAGGAAGTCCTCAGGTTTGAGGTGAGCTCATTCATATTAGCTCATGCACATTTGAACTACTGTGTCTACTGGTGCTTTTGACAAGGTGCATGATTTTCCAGCCAGGGTGATCAGAAAATATGTCTCAAATAGTAGGAGCTTCCACACAACAGCTGACTTAGAGCAGATGAGACCAGAGCCAGAGCTCATAATCAGCAGCACATCTTCTTCTCCAAGAGGGAAAGAAAACATGTCATGAAATGTGGACATTCACACCCATGTGTTATTTGTAAAGCTGAAAAGGAAAAAGCAGGGCCCAGTGCCATGATTGGTTTGTCTGGTTCTGCTGTCTGACTGTGTCCAAAGGCTTTCTGTGGCCTCTTGACCAGATGGACACATAAAATTAATCCAAAAGATGGAACAAATACTCCACTGACCATGTCTGGTTATATTGAGCCTGGCGGAGTTAACAAACTTCAGACTGTTCCTCAGACCTGTTGGAAACCCCCTCCCGCAGCTGTTCTTCTATTTATCGTTTTGTTTTCAATCTCATGACTTTGGCACAAAAGCATTGAGACGTGACGACACCCTTGTTGTTTTTTGCAGAAACAAAAAGCCAAGGACTTCAAGAGCCAGATAATCAGATACTTGGAGGCCATGCTGCAGTCTCAGCAGAGGGTAATCACTCAGCCATTCATAAGAGTTTTCTAATAAATGCTGCACATGTATTTTTCTCTAATTTTTCCTATCTATTGAATTATTTTGAGGTGGCATCATATCATCATGTTTCATTATTCAATAAATATGTATTTGTCTTGCAGCTTATAAAGTTTTGGGAGGCGTTCCTGCCCGAGGCCAAGGCGATAGCTTAATGAAGACGCTGTGCTTTTTTTTGTTTCTTTGTTTCGTTTTGTTTTTTAAGAGCCTGACTGCCTTTTTTGAACACTTTACCTCCTGACCAGGAACTGAGAGGACAATTTTGAAAACACACAGAATCTTCCATCCATGTTATTTCTCATGTCTTTTTATTCATATTCATATTGTATTCTCTTATCTTGTACAGTCCTTTGATATAACAAGCTGCAACAGTTACACAACATGCAGTTCTGGTCAAATTTCCCTTTTGTGTTTTATTGACTCAAAGATGGTAAAAAGCAGAAACACATTTATAGAAGCCACTGGCTGACAGTGAAATTCATGTTTCTTGCTTTTGTCATGATATTATTGTATTAATATTGAGGTACTGCCCTTGTTACATTACAGTAGTTTACATTCCTGGGCAGATTTCTGTAAGTCATTCCAGCTACTAACGGCTTCTGTTGATGGATGCATGTCAGATGTTTCATGCACTAAAATGCATTGTGTTGGAAAAGTGTTTTATTATGGTTGTTGTTATTACAAGTGAAGGACCACTATTGATGACTGAGGACATTTACCAGTAGTGTTTACAGATTGTGACAGCGCATCACGCTTTAACTCCTCCGTGATTGTACACATCATGTTGAGATGCTGTGACATCACACATCTGTCGGAGCTGTTGCAAAATCCTGAGACGATACCAAGTTGCAAAGAGTGACTGCAAGATGGCGAATTGCAGTCGGCACTTTGCTGGTTATTTGATGCATTGCTGTTTCAATTTTTATGATGCAAATGCATTTCTTTCACTACACTTTATTTTTGTCTCATGTCAGAGACCGAGGCCCCGTAGGAACTCACTCGGATGTGCTGCAGAGATTGCTTAGTACCCATTAAAATGACCTTTAACTAACATATATGGACGCTTGAATCATGGGACTGGTATGTGATATAAATAGCAACCATACATTTTTTACAGTTTTTGAATTGGTTTGTGGACGAGATGGAGGCACTGACACTCAAGTGAAACGGCCCTTATTTTCCCTATTCGGCATTTGGGAGTGTAGTTTTTACTGTCATGTCATATTTACTTAAGAATGTGCTTTATTTTTGTAATCACTTTGCATTAACTCACATGAATCTTTGTTTCTGTAAATGCAGATAGATGTAAAAATAAAAATGATTGGATAAGCTTTGACTTCTGATTGCCCCTCTTCTTCTTCTTCTTCTTCTCCTCTCCTCCTCCTCCTCCTTCACTCTATTTGATACCTAGTTGGGTTTTTGGGACAATAATCACCCTAAACGTTCCAGAATTATTAAAGCAGTACTCTTTGATACTGAAGTGAAATAATAGAGCAGATAAATTCCTGACATTTGTGAAATCATTTAAAATTCTAATAATGTGATTATTTGTACTTGGATATATTATCTGTATAGGGGAATGATTAATTCTGAAGTTAGGAAGAAGATAGTCGCACAAATACGAGTTTAAACAAATGTTTAAATTGGGAACAATTTTTTGAATGCACATCTGCAGATCTTCCGTAATGCAAGTCCAGAAGTTGATTTTCTGAAACTCCCCTGAGAAAGCGGACACCTTATTAACGGTCTTTGTATTAAGGGTTCAGTGACAAAACAGCAGTGTTGTACTGAACAATGTGAATATATTCAAATTAATTCAAACCGGTCCTTAAAGTTAAAAAACAAAAAAACAAAAAAAAAACACGCAAGTATTCACAGGTTAAGAACAAATCAACCTCGTAATGGTACGTGAAGGCAACACTGCCGCCAGTTCTGACACTCCGACTGCGTCTGAATCATTTATTTAATATACTTCCATGACTTTTTAATCAGTCCGACTGAGTGACCGCTCTACGGTTACTTGTGGATCTCAGTCTGACCTGGAAGTGTGCTTCGCGAAGCGGGCGGTGCCGTTCTTCTACATCCGGTGTGCTCGGACCCTTCACGACCAACGAAGACAGACAAACAGCGAAGAATGGAGAGGGCTCACTTACACCTCTGTTAGCGTGAGTGGCCGCCAGCAAGAAGAAACCACGTCGAAAAGCCTCACAGCGAGCCCCGGCCCTCCGCTCACATTTGTCGGGACAAACCGAGAGAGCTTGGCCTGGATTCGACGCGGCGAAGGTGAGTTGTGTGGTGTTTGTGTGTGGCGAGCTAGCCAGCCAACATTAGATAGTGGTGGACTCTCTTGCTGGTAGCTTCCATTTTCAGTGCTAACGGGAGCTAATTTCCTTGTTGCGCTGGCTCCAGATGTTACCCAGCCATCAGTGGGTGGAAGCCAAGGCGGGGACCAAGCGGCGGATTCTGCCGCTTCAGTCGCTTGTCGTTTAGCCAAACCGACGCAATGAACAACGGGATGAAATAATTGTCTGTCGACGGTGTTTAAAACTAGACAAGTAGGCTAAATGTAGCTAATTTGTTGTGGCTAACGCTAGCTGTGTTGCCTGCTCAGTCAGGTTGTGTGTTGGCAAAGCTGCACAGCTAACTTGGCTAATGCTGAGTTCGCTTCCTAATCGATGTGTCCATCACCATCGTCCGACTGCCCGGGTAGGCTTTTGTCTGCCAAACATTGGCGTCCCTCTGACAGTCTGTTTATTCTTGTCTAACCGGAGGCCCGTCATCTTCAAACGAGCCCCGACTGCTTACGACCACCACTTCCTGCCAGACACTATGATCACTTGTTCCCCGGGAATGGAACACGAGATGGTTTCCCCCCCCATTATTCACCGAGGCCCTTCCGTGTACCGGTCGTCTGGGGGTGGCGATCGTGATCGGCTGACAGGTTGCAGCTGCAGGTGTGTTTTTCGTCAGGTGGAGACGTCTGGAATAAATGTCAAATAAACTCTCCCCGCCGCCACCACCACCCCTCGTTCTTGTTCGAACAGTGTGCGGTGAAAATGCACCTTTCCCGGCTGCTCGTCTGGTCGGAGCGACTGATCAATAAAGAATGGCTCGTATTCAGTTACCCTCCATCCAGTGAAATAATTGATTACCCTCGTTTTTGTTTTGTTTGTAGCCGAATGAAGAATGCTTTTCGTGAGAGTGGTGCCAAGCGAGGTTTGAAGTTTCAATTCAATCTCACGGTGCACGTTTGTTCTTTTGCCTACTTTAAAATATCCTCAAATTTCTTCTCCTCGGCTCTGTGATTGACTGCTGTTGGCGTCTTGGTTAAAATGCTTCCATGGAAGGATAGGCTAGTGTTAAATTGTTTATACGCCCCAGCTATTTTGTAACCAAACACCTTCTGCTCACTCGTATCAGGGCAGGAAGTCCTGGAAATTCACCCTTTGTGATGTCACTGGGACCACTGAGGTACTTTGCCGGGTTTTTTTTAGGTTTTTTTAACCTCTCTGTAGAGCTATACAATTGTTTTTCTTTATTCATTTATCAGGTGGGGCTGCTGCACTTGGGAATAAGAGAGATCCAAAAAAAAAAAAAATATATATAGGTAGAATATGGGGCCTGAAAAGTTCATAGCTAATTATCAAGGTTCAAGGTTTCTTCGTTTTGTCCTGACGGTGAATTTGCTGTGCAGACAGGAAGCCAGTCAGTTTACAATAACATTCACAATACAACACCGCAGGACAATCTTCCAATAAAAGAAGGGCAGCACAGACAAGAACCTGACAGTGAGCTGGCAGTGCTGTGGTCAGTAGCTTAGTCTTTACTGTATATTCATTGACTGACTACACTGTTCAGCTACCCCTTTTTCTCTTTTACTGATGTGGCATTAGCAGTAAGTAGTGGTCATAGCCAGCAAATCTGATCTGCCTGGGCCATGCAGTTGGACATGAGGCCAAGGCTGGATGGAGCAGCCTGATGCTTCCTAGAGATACAGATGACGGACACATACACTTGTTTCTCCTCGGCACTGGAGAGATCTATAGATGACGCCAAGTCCTGAGGCAGCTGTCGGCTGGCACCGGCACAGTGGGAGTCGACGGTATTGGCAGGCTCCCCCATCGGGCTGATCTTTCCACTGAAGGTTAATCACTGCGCTCCCCAGCCTCGAAGTTTCTGTAAAAATTTAAAGACGTCGACACATCAGTAGCTTTTATTGGGTGTTTATCTGCTTGAATCATCTCATTTAGTCGAGATGTTTTGACAGGCAGCCTTTTGTCTTTCATTCAGGATTCTTTTGGCGTACAAACACCCCCAGTCCCACCTCATCGGATGACTAGAGGTTGTGCGGCAGTGAAGCTGGCGATTAACCATTCGCACCTTGCTAAAATATTAGGTTTTTGTCCTTGGCGTCACAGAGCAAACATACTTTCGGTCTCTTCTGCCGCTGTGATTTAGACGAGCGGTTTCTCCGTTCCTGCGCTCTCTCCACACAAGCAGCAGTCGGATATTATAACAGAAGCTGTGGAAATAATGCCAATTACACCCTGTTTGTGTTTCGCCGCGCTGCCGCTTCACATCCAGTCGAGACTGGAGCTGTGAAACATTACCGGGAGAGAGAACACTGGCGATGAAACGGATGTCGGATCAGCTGAAATGACTTTTGAGGAGGCCGTCGGTAATATGACACAGCGCGCGCCGGTGCAGGGCTGCATGAATTCAGGAGTGTAAATCCAGGGGAGATCCGCCCGGTGCGAACACTCTGCTTTCCTCCATGTGGGTGACATCAGCTCTGGCCTGTCGTAGAAACTGGGAATAGCTTTAAATTAGTTATAAACCGTGACGGCAGATTTTATGGAAGCGGTCAGACTGAGGTCTGAGGATGTAGCGAGAGACACTCCCACACCTATTTAATGTCATGATGTTAATATTCCTTATGTGTTTAAGCCCTCATAAAGGCCCAGCCGAAGATAAATATTGTTATGTTTATGTCCAGTGATTAATGCATGCGATCATTAAAGAGGTGACTGTGTTTATTGCTACATTTGGACACGGAGGCCCCCAATGTACACTTTGTAATGGACACTGTCTGGCTTGTTGTAGTGTATTTAAATGATGAAATAGTAATTATAGGTGAAGATCTTTATAAAAAAAAAAAAAAAAAAAAACCTGACAGAACGCCCACTTCCTTTCCTGACTAAACTAAACACCGACTAAACGACCATCTTTTTAAAACAGGTGACATTTTGTCTTCTTTGGATATTCTCAGTGCTACTACTACTTTTTGTCTGATGCCTTTTTTTAATCAAAAAATATGAATATAATATATATGAATTCTCACAATTAGCTCAGCTCAACACAGGAACTTAAAGCATATTTCTATATGTGGGTTCTCAACGTAACAAAACGATGCACAGAAATGTCAGATTTCTGATCATTGCCTTGTTTGTTCTTCTTTGGCTCCGCTTCCTCTCACACCTTCAGTCTGGTGCCTGTGAAGGGAAGGTTTCTGTAAATATTTGTCAACTGGGTCAGAGTGGACGCAAACTTAATGTTACGTTTGCTGTGTGAATTTTCAGTCATTCACGCTGAGGTTCAGCAAGCTAGGGGCCGAGAATCAATCTGTATTTGGATTTGAGTTGGAATGAATCTTTTTCAGAGGAGGCGGAGAGATTAGCTGGCCCCTCCTCGAGGATGGAGTCCGGGGATTCCCCATGTTGCATCCAGACCATAGCGGCGCTCGGTGTTAACCACAGAGCGTTTCTATTCCATCATAACAGTTTGCTGATGTGCTCAAATTGGTTGTTTACGTAAATAATGAAGTCTGAATGTCTGTGTAAAAAATGAGGAATAAAATCCCACTGCGATTTATTTTGTAAATCCCTCATGAGCACACAACCATCTTCATGAAATAACGCAATCAGAGATATTTCATTATGTTTTACATAAATGCGAACACTTAAAATGGAAGGATGCTGAAATAATGAAAGCAGATGGGCCGTTTGATTCTATTGCATTCATTTCTGCAGCTGTTGGGACTTTATACAAGATAAAACTCTAAAGACGGTTTAAAAAATCTCAAGTGGAAATGATTCAGAAGAGTTTTCCACGTTGCCTGGTTGAGTCCTTATTTCAGCAGCTGAACATGCATTAATAGTAATCACATAAGCAGACAAATGATAGCAGAGGGATCGTTAGAGAACAGAATCCAGCGGGTCCCTGTAATTAAAGGTTGCAGTGTATTTTTACTGCCTTAGATGGGATGAATTAAGTTCTCGTTCCCACTTTCATGTGCTTTTTTTTTTTCCTCATGCTAATCCCGGGCTCAGGCATGTCCCAACATGCTCCAGATACTGTCTGTTGTGGCGAAGTTGTGTTGCCAGTAAAACAAATGACAGATGCAGAAGTAAGTAGGGAAACGTGGGCGTCTTATTCTCCAAAGTCAGAAAAAAATGCTTCATCTTTCACGTGATGTTTGGAGTTTCACAGGGTGAAGAAACTCCAAAATGCTCGCCCAAGTATCGCACGGTCGCGTAGCCGGGCATTTGGCGACGATAAGCTGCAATTCACTGGGGGTTGATCGTCATGCGCCCGCCGTCTTCGGCCACGTTGCTTGCCGAGCGCGCGGACCTAAACGCCAGCGCACAGCGGCGGTTTACACGCGATTATTTGCACAATGGAAAGTGTTTTCAGCGCAGCGGCGGCGCTCTTTGTCGCAAACCTGTTTTGTAGCCGCGCGGCTTGGTTCCTGCTCTTTATGTAATAGCAACAGTGTGCAGTTGCCCTTGAGATCGAACTGGCTGTCTTTGATGCTGAGATGTGCGCAGGCAACGGCGAGCATGAGTCATCCGGAAGCCCACACACAAATACTTTGAGCAGCAGCCTTTCCATTTCCCAACATCACAGCATTGTCATGAGAACACTGCTTTCTGTTTTTTTGCGTTTGTTTTTTTTTTTTTTTCATTTAATCTAAAACTTGTTTTACAATTAAACCTTTTTTCTGTAATATTTTTTTTTTATGGAGCAGGCACTAACAACTAGAGAAGATAACTTCTTGTTACTTGCAGACAGATTTTCAACTTTTGCAGAATAAACGGCTGTACAACAGCAGCACTGTCATCGCGAGCTTTCTTTGGTTGGCCAGCGTTGGTTTTCAATCTCTCCTTCCTCTAAATGTATTTGTCAAATTCCTTCCATTTTGGCGTAATGTTTAGTGCTGACTGGCCAGATTGGACAGAAACCGATGTTGCCGAGATAACGCTGGTGTCCACTGAGGTGAGCGATGTTTTTCCTCGCTTGCCGACGTAGCTTTATGTAATGTTTACATAACATTCCCCGCTGACGGTGTCTACCGGGCCGTGGTGGTGGGTGGTGTGGAGACTTGTGTGCCTCTGTGGTCATGACTTGAGATTTGTGTTGATGCTCGACCTGCTCGCTTTGTTTTGTGTGGCCACTCGGCCTCGATGGCCATCTCTGTGGCCCTGCGTCGTTTTCAGCCAGCGCTGGTTCCCTTCCCGTTTGGCATCAGCAAGAGATTTGTTCATGTGGCCTATAAGCTAAAAAGAAAAGTCTTGCAGTATAAACATTGAACATATGCATGTTCAAAGTCATGGCACAAACATGACTTGGAAAACCTATATCAGTAACAAGTTACACCTGTGAAACACTTGGATTTTAGCTGTTTTCTGGAAGCTTCTTTCATGCTGGACTCGATTCGAGCAGCGTGAATGAAAACTGCTGCTCTGTTGGACAAGTTGGAAGGAAACAGATAAGGGGCGGAGCTGTTGTTGCTCATCTGTGAGCGGTATCGGCGCCCTTTCTGACATCACGGAGCGCCAATTTCCAGGGCGTTTTGTTTTTGCTCTAGGGATGTTAACAATTAATTGATCATCAATTAAGTATTTAATCGATTAAATTAAATTAGTCGCAATTAATTGAGCATTTTTTACATAGGAAGAATGAAGGGTGAATTTTAGGTTCGCTGGAAAAATGGCCGCTTATCAATTAATCGTTAATCGATCGATAAGGTCAATCAACTAACGATTAATGAGTTAATCTAACCTTCGAAAGTCCTTCCTGCCTTTTTTTGACCCTTGACTGTTCAGAGACGTCGGTCAGAGTTTTGTTTTCTGTCACTTTCGAAGTTTACGTTGCGTCCTCAATCTTATTTTCTGTTCCTCTCGCGCCCCCTGCAGGTCGTCCACCTCCTGCTCCCCGTGACAGATGTTGTCGGACAGTTTCTAGGGGCGAGGACGGGGCAGCAGTGCCGGCCAGCTGTGCCAAGGTCTCGTCTCATGAGAGTGGCTGCACCCGTCAGGTGCTGCCAGTGACCAGGGCTGTGGCTGTGGTGGGCCCAGCCCCGGAGGCCTTGTCCTACATCCCCCGGGTTCCCGCTGACCTGCGCTGCTCAAAGCCATGGATCAACAGAGGGACAAGTATGGCGAGCGGCCCACCAGGGCGGCTAAAGTTTCCCAGGGAAGCCGCAGTGGACACTCGTCGCGACCGTCCGGCTCCTCCAGCTCCTCCGGCGTCCTCATGGTGGGACCCAATTTCCGTGTGGGCAAGAAGATCGGCTGTGGGAACTTTGGGGAATTGAAGCTCGGTAAGCTGAGGCCAAGTCGGCTAATAAGTAGGGCTGTCCGTCGATTAAAATTTTTAATCACGATTAATCGCATAGTGTCCTGAGTTAACTCCCTATTAATCATACATTGGTTGCAAATTTCTTAACTTGCGCTATATGTAACTTAACAAGATATTTATTGTGTTTCTTATACTCTAGGAAAAATTGCAGAGGACAATAATAATTCCTTTGTGGAAATATTCTATTTTTATTTTCCTTGGAAAATTCCAAAACGATTACATTCTTATACTGTCCAGATACTTTCCAAAAAAAACCCTCTCAAACCATGAGGTTTTCTCAAGCCATGAATTCGCATTAGTCAATCGTGGTATTTTATTTTGAAAATGAACCAGATTCTCAACTTCGAAACGATAAGATTTTCTTTTTCTACCCTCAAGCACCTTTTTTTTTTGTCTTCTGTTTCAGGTAAAAATCTGTACACCAATGAGTATGTAGCTATCAAACTGGTAAGTGTGCATTGTGCTCGTGTGCATGACTCACTGTCTCTGCAGATTTATGAATCATTTGCTAATTATGGTTTTAAAAAAAACGCCTGTGATGGTGGAGACACTAATGAGCTGTGACAAGAATTCTTCAGGTCAGTGTGTATTCAGAGAGAAAAGCTGCTGCTTCTGTCGATCTCTGCACCATAGTAAAACCTGAACCAACTTTACTGAACTGCAGTCGGGTGAGATGTGCATTTGCTGCTTGTCTCTCAAATTCTTCCTGGGGCGGCTGTAGAAGCAGACGGATGTGCAGCAAATGGCTCGTCAGTGTTCAGCAGCTAGGTGTGTCTTTCCCCCCCCGAACGCCGGACTGGAAATCATGACTCCTGACTCATTCTTCTATTATTGCTCACCAGAGAGCAGGACAGGATCAAAGTATCACCGTTACCAGGGCAAATAGATTTCAGCTGCTCACAGTGCCGCAAGACACACACCGTCCAGTGTGTTTGGAAAATGTCGTCCAGTTGGAAAGACAGAGCAAATCTTCCCAAATGTTTGGACGGAAAATTATTATTTTTGACAGGGTTTATGTATCATTGTGGAGACTCACATTTTTTATTCAGGGCCCACTCATTACTCTCAGGAACAAGGGCACAATTTAGCAGTTTTTGTTTGAGATAGAAGAAGCAGAATTAAAGAAAATATATATCTATGAAATGAAATAGCAGTTTCTCTTCTCCCTCATTCTGTTCCATTTCCTCTGCATACGACTTGTCTCAAATTATTGGGCCACAGAAATGTTTTCTAACCTTTTGTTTCTTCTTTCACTTTTTAAATTTTCATTTCACTTCTGTTCTTCGGTCACATTTACTAACGGCCGGTCTGTGTTTTCCCACTGTGCAGGAGCCTGTGAAGTCAAGGGCGCCTCAGTTGCACTTGGAGTACCGGTTCTACAAAACCCTCGGCACTACAGGTAGATTCCCGGAACTACCTTTATTATTATTATTTATTTTCATGTGCTTGGCTTGGTGAATGATGCTGATTTGATTGTTGTGGAAGATCGACCTGGGAGATTGCAACATTTCCAAAACAAGTGATTACTGCACTACGGTCACGGGTCCAAAGAAAAGCTGCATCCCCAAGACACAAGTTTTAATCTTCAGAACTTAATGTGTGTGTGCCAGAGTACAGATAAAGAGAGAGAGAGAGGTTGCTGTGCTTGGTCAACGGTGACCTTGCATGACGGTTAATTAACGCTGGTGCGGTTCAACATGGGAGGCATTGACACAAAGCTTACGACCCGCCCGTAAAACACACGCAGCGTCGGGCTGCAGGTGAGCAAGTCAGCTGCTGCTGCTGCTGGGTCACTGCTGGCTTCCTGCCCGGTGCAGCTTCACTTGCTCTTCGGCTAAAAGGTTTCTGTTCACATCCACCCCTAGTGGCCAGAGTCTGGCGTTGACTGACTTTGAGCTTGTGGGGCATCCGGTTACATTTAAGCTTTATTTATGAAGCTTTATTTCAGAAAATGCTGCTAAAACTTGTTGGACTTTGTCTCTGTGTGCAGCAAAACAACCTTAGACTGGTCTGGGTCCCATTACAAGGTGCCATTTTAAGAATTGACTTATTGAAGTTGGAAACCCCATGCATTTATGATGTCCTGTACTGCGCTAACAATCAGTCTTCAAGATCCAGTGTGTAAAATTTGGCTTGATTTGTGATTTTATATTGGTAAAAGCTTAATATACTGCCCTTAAATACATTAATCAAAGTGTACTCACACTCTAATGAAAGTAATTTGGTTTTCCTACCAATAGAACAGTTCATATTTATATATAAGAATATACAATATATATATTTCTAAGGAAGCCTGGTGTGGACAATCCAGCTCCCCTCACAGCGCGTTTCGCGTCCTCAAATAAACCAGTGAAGAAGAGGCTGGATAAGGTATTCAGGTTTGTGTGCGAAGGCCACTGTAGTTCACAGGAAAGCTTAGGAGAGGGAGGGAGAGTAAAAGACGTTGCAATCTAAAATGTAACCACTTGATCTCGCTGTTTCCTCTCGTAATCTTGAAATATTACTCACTGGACCTTTAAGTTTCCAAGTGCAGATTATTGTCGTGCAGTCAGAAACATTTACCGCACGTGCTGCACCACTCTGTCAGGTTCCGAACTGGATGTTTCAGCAACATGACTTTGTCCCGCGCAACAGAGCACAAGAACTATTAATCACAGTCGGGTGTGTCGAACCCTCATCTGTCGACTTAACCTCCTCCGTTGCAAACGGAGCCCCGGCGCCACACATCTCCACGACTTTGGTTGGACTCGCTCACTTTGTGCGTCTTCGTCAGGAATTGCGTAATTGCAACGAGAGACGTTTCTCAGCTTCTCCGTCGTCATTCTGCTCAGCTTGTCTTGCGAGATGAGTGGAAGCCTGCCGACACCCTGTCGCGGCGGCGGCTTACCAGAGTCCTGCGAGGATTAAATGACTCCAGGAGTGAAACAAATTGAAGACGGTCGCGTTTAGTCCTGGTACTGAAGGAACTGACGGAGGAAGAAGAGAAAAGCACTCCTTTGATGGGTATTTGTAGCGTGCTGGGGGCGTGTAGCATAATCTAGAGCCATCGTTCCATAAACACACCCAAACTGGAGCCCAGTGTGGTGTCTCCCATTAATTAGACTCCTGCAGGTCACCTTCTTGGGTGTTGGCCTCAGAGCCAACGGTCGATGTGGAAACTAATGGCCGTCTTCTCTGGGGTTTTTATTTTTTGAGGTCTCTGTGCTTTTTGGAGCTCTAAATGCATATATGATCACCGGACTGGGAACGTAATGGCTATTGTTTTGCAAATGCAAGGGCTGGAAAAGGCCAACTGTGCGGAAACTCATTAAATATTTAGAGAGCGGGTCTGCCTCTCTCAGCGCTAACCTGCCTCCGTCCTCTCCTCCAGATGGGAGAACGTGACCTCGTTTCTTCCTCGGCTTCATGCCTCCTCCCTCTCTCTCTTTCTCTCTCCCTCTCTCTTGCCAGCGCGCTCGTGACAGCGTCTGTGCGACAGGGTCTTTATGAATTAATGCGCTTTGCCTCAGATGCTCAATCAGGTGTTGTGTCTGCTGCTCAGCCCAACTGTCAGCGGGCGTTTCGCGTGGAGGATTCAATTGAGCGTGAAGCGCCTCCCGTCCCCTGGATATCGCACCAGGATGTTTGCCCTGATGCGACCACGCAGCGGTTTTCATGGCTGTGGACATGGGAGTGCGTCGATGTCGCTCTGCCAGGACGGGGTCGCGTCGAAGACCAGGATGGTTTCTGTCCCGGGGTGGAGCGGCTGCATCGAGCCGCTGAAGGGCCTCGTAGTGAAACCAGACACCGGCTCTGCGACCGACCATCGCAGCGCCACTGACTAAACGCAGCTCGCTGCATCTAACTGGCACGTGGAGGACCAGAGAAGGTCTTATCCGCGATATCCAATCCCTTCATAATGCAGAATTCTCAAATCGCTGTTTAAAAATAGAATCTCTGCTTTTGAGTTGATACTGGAGTGTCTGTTTCTCCTCGCTGGTTCTCCTCCCCAGCGTTAATCCTTTCAGTCATCAAGGGAGAGATTTTTTTTTTTTTTTTTTTTTAAAGGAAACAAAATGCTCATGGAAAAGTATTGTTTGTTTTAGAAACTGGTTCGGTGTCGTAGAACTGCCAGTCAGTTTGTTACGTCATGACATCGCCACTGCCGTGTCATGCTGGCTGCTGTCACGTCACCGCACTGCGTACGTTTCCTCCTGAAACGCGATCCGACCGTGGACGACGTCAGAGATGAGACGGCTTCTGAGAAGCTGAGGTCACGCCGTCCACTCTCGGAATGGTGCGCCTGTGCCAGTCACTCCTCAAGTCAACTGCTTCAAGATGGAAAAAAAAATTAAATGAAATGTCAAATCTGAGATTTCCTGCCCCTGATGAAAGAAGGCTCAGAGAAATGTGTAGTCGGCAGTCAGTGGCGTCGTTTAGGAGAAGAAAAGAGTTTCACCAGCTGCGTTTCATTACAGTTTTTTGCAAAATAAAATGCAATATTAATAGTACGTGTAAGTGCAATTGCGATTTGCTGGTGTTCCCATTGAATGGTGTGACACGAATAAGCCGTAATTTTCATAAAATCTCACCCCGTGACGTAATTCTTGTGAAAACGTTTGCTTTTGTTTGTTTACGTTTGTTTGCTGTCAAGAATAGTTGTTATATTTTTCTCTTTGATCACTTGTAAAAAAAATATATATATATACTCCGTTTCTTCCTCCGTCCAAACATAGCGCTCCATTTTTTTTTGACGCGAACTGGTCAGGTGACCCCGTACGTCACATCTGGTGACGTGTGAATGCGAAAGTGTTTCCATGACACTTTTGCAATATACCTCTATATCGATACGTCTGAAAAAAAACCCTCATGAGAGTTTAAAACCCTTTCAGCGATATTTGAGGGGGTTTTCAAAGTTTAAGTGTTTCCATGACCAGTTTTTTTTATTGCAATATTTAGGTTTTGTGCAATTCTAGGGGTAATGGGAACGCAGCCAGGATTTTGAATTGTCCCATCAACCACCTGCACTCATGCTGCTGGCAGGTATCAGGAGCTCTCCACCTCATGTCATGTGAAGTTTCTGTCAGGGGAACAAAAAAACTTATGATGGATAAAGACTTTAGCTAAAATTTGTTAGTGGGGAAAAAGCTGGATGACACCACAAAGTGATCTTCTGAGATTTTTTTTTAACATGGACTAACGAGGAGAGCAAACCTGGTTCAGATTTTCATCTAGACGCCAGCATTTCTACTGTACTTTAAAGCTGGTTTGAAGCCAGCAGTTCACCCAGGCCTAGTGTGTGTGTGTGTGTGTGTGTGTGTGTGTGTGTGTGTGTGTGTGTGTGTGTGTGTGTGTGTGTGTGTGTGTGTGTGTGTGTGTGTGTGTGTGTGTGTGTGTGTGTGTGTGTGTGTGTGTGTTTGAACTGTGGGAGGAACACACACAGGCACAAGGAGAACATGAACCGCACCACACCGCCGCCCCACTGCTTCCACAACCCCAGCTTTAATTATTTCACAATGCTTGAAGCGCAGAGTCCTCTTTATGTTCCTCGCTGCCTTAACATACCGCTCTATAATGTATCTAAGCACGGGGTTAGTTTGGTATTCAGCGTGTTCAAGTCGAAGCAACTTCAAATGTGAATGAGGGAGTCAAGTCGAGGTTTGAAGCCACTGAGGGAAAAGAAGGAAAATAATGATATATAATGTACAATAACTCTGAGTCCAGAGCCAGTCGTGCCTTTTTGGGCTCGGTCCATAATAAGTCAGCCGAAATGAAAACCTTATTTCAGAAAAAAATAGCAAAAGAATGGAACCAGCCTGGCACAGAACTGTTCCCATCACCGTTCAGACAAGTCTGATATTCAAGAGGAGCTTTGAGATTATTTGTGTGATGCCGTTCATATTCGCTGATAGTTCCTCTCCTCTTTGTTGTGCACGGCCGCTGATGGCAGCTCAACACACACATCCCAGTGAATCTCTGTACGTACTGTTGGCTAACAGTGGCGCACAACTGCTAGACCAGGGGCGGGCAAACTTTTTTGACTGGTGGAGCCACAATGGATTCTATATGTGACCGAGGGGCCGGAGCAGCAGCAGATGAATGGAGTGTTTTGGCGACCCACCTCATAGGAGAAAAAAAATGTATCATGGGATATGTAGAAAATGTGCTTTAATGTCAATTGAAAATGAACAAAGCATTACAATTTAATGTCTGTCTTTGACGCCCCACGGTACTTAGCTCTTTATTGAAACACTGACAAAATGGATGAAATACAGCTGTTTTATGACGAACAGATTAAACGAGCGGCATATGGCCCCTGGGCCATAGTTTGCCCATGCCTCATCTAGGCAAAACGGCGCAGTTATCATTTCAACAGTGATGGATGTGTGTGAGGGCGTATTGAGTGAAATTCAAATTCTTTATTTTTTAGAAAGGGACAAAGTGCATTGATCAACATTTCCATGGGAAAGTAAATATACCCAAGTTATCTGAAGGCTAATTTCCATCGGTAGTCCCTTTGCCAGGTGTGAACAGACTCTTCAATAAAATACACATAGACAAGACAAGAAGACCTCATGAAGACAGACGGATATAAAAAAACGGTGGAAACTTTGCCTGTGCTTAAATGAAGTGTGGTTGGCCGTCTTGTGAGTCGTGTCTGTAATCACATGCGATCGGCAGCATGAATCTGACACCGAAGGTCAAGGCTTAGCTTAGCCGGGCGTGTTCTGTGGCTGCCACGTGCGCTGCATCCCTGCACTGCCCTTGGGCTGTTTCAGAAAATGAAACGGGAGAAGTCCAAGTGGAACCTAAAAAAATTGGTAGCCTCCGTCTCAGTTTGTATTTTTTTATTTATTTATTTTTTCCCGTACAATTAAGAGCACGTGGCGAAGCGCCGGCCACACAGATTCAGTCCGTTCCAGCAGCAGTAATGACCGTCTCCTCTGTTGGGTAAAACCTTGACCGAGCGCGTTTTTTGAAGTGAGCGAGCCGCCGAGCCGCTTTATTTACAGCACACCTCCAATCTGACACATCTTCAGGCCTCCCACAGCCGCCCGGCCTTCTCCAGCACTCGTTCCTACGGTACAATTAGCAACCCACAGAACTGCATAATGGCGTCCAGGAGCACAGGATGGAGCGCAGCACGACTCCTACGTGCCCATATGCCAGCTGACAGCATTTATGCCACCTTTCATCTCGCGGTGCATTTCCCATCGCCCAGCAGGGGAAGTCTAATATGTAGAGCAGCAGAGCCTTGATGGATATATTAGGAGATTTGTATCGTGCGGCGTTCCGACATAACGGAATTGCGTTACAGCTGCAGTTGTGCTTCTCCAGTAAATCTGATTGGAATCAAACACACACACACACACACACACTATTCAACTGATGCATTTTCATTTGTGAACATTTTTAAAGCAAGTTGACTCCCTTGGCATCAAATGACTTAAATTCAGACACAAACGTCTGATTGGTAAAGTCAAGCATGATAGTTGGGTGTTTGTCAGACAGATGATCTCCTAATAAGTTGGCGTAGATCAAAAAATAATAATAATTAAAAAAAAAGTTCAACCTTCCCCATGCTGCCGCCCCCTCCGACCCGCTTGCCGTGTCACTGTTCCCTGCAGCCGTCCTGCGTCGTCACTTTATCTGCATGAGTCGGGATCGTGTCACTGCTCTGATGTGTTCTGTTTGGTTGTTGAGCCTCGTCACGCTCCCAACAAGACAGGGGGGAAAAAAGGGTCACTTATTGTAGAACACGGCGCACATGAAAGTTACACATGAAGCATAAACCTGCTTTTACACACGTACTGTAAACACGCATGTAGTATTTCAAACGATGCGCTCGATGAACAACCCCATGATTAAAGTCTCCCTTATGGCTCCAGAGCATATAAAGTAATTAGGATAACGCCCCCGCCCTATTTCTGTGCAATTATAGTATTTCCAACGACGGCACGCACACTAAGCTGCCTGATAAGCAAAGGTCTGGATGAACAGCAGTGCTGCTCTTTGAAGTATTTTTTTTCTTCTGTTGTTGTTGCAAGGACAATTTTACCAGGACTGTGACTCGCAGAGAGCAAGTCACTGCGATAAATCATTCTTCCCTGATGCCAATTAGCAGTTCGACCCAATTTTCCGTTCTTTGAAACAGAGTTCAGGATGTGGTCAGCGAGACAACAAAGGACGCAGATATTTCCAGTGACGGTGTTCCGTGAACTGACCTGATTTTGTGTTTTATGCGCATAGACGACATGACATCCTGCAAGATGTTGGATTTCAGTTAGAAACCCCAAAAGTCCCCCTTGTTTTTGGAGTTTTTTTCAGCCCCCTTTTAAGGATTTCAGGAATAAAAGGCAAGATGGCACACTGCTTTTTTCGAAGCCTCTTCAGTACGAGGAGGTGTGGGAACCTTTTTTTCAGTAAAAGGGATCCAAACAACCAGCCCACCATTATCCCCGCTGCCTTGTCTGGATGGCACCACGCTGAGCCGCACGGCGACATGGTGACAGATGGGAGGGATCTTTGGAGCCAGGGCCACAAAGTCACACGATTGGGTTGTGTTCAGGTTGTGATATGAAAATCAGCTCTCCACGTGCTGCTATTTGTGGGCACCCAGTTGTTGTCTTTGACCGGAGGGTTAATGTTTACCTTGCAGCTCCCTCCCTCAGGGCTGTGCTCTCACTGGCCTGCCGTCCCTCCTCCTCCTCCTCTTCCTCCTTCTCTGCCTCCTCCCCTTGAACCAGTTTGAGGCCTCTTATCATTCACCTCCCAGCAAACATGGAAATATCATTAGTCAGGGAAGACAGCAATAATAAACACGCCAGTCTGGAATTCCTGTGGGCATATACATCACGCTGGCGGCGTATCGTTCTTCTTTTAATAATCCCTCATTGCGTTTCCTTTCAACACTTCTCGAATTGGCGATCAACGTTGACATGGTGTGTTCTTGCTGCATCTCATGGCTTAAAAAGTCCACAGTGTAAAATTTTTCAAAATCAAATTACTACACCGAGTATACAGTTTTATTATTGTATGTATGGGCAGTATGTTAAACTTTTATCAATATAAAAATCATAAATCATGCCAAATTTTACACACTGGACCTTTAAGGAATGTAAAAATTGTACCTACTCCACCCTCGGTCTCAAATATTTTCTCCTGTTGTAAACGGGGACTTTCCCCATCCTTCCTGCAACTGTGCAGGAATGCCCTCTGAACATTTTTATCAGCCATCTGACAGACGTGACTGACATGCTGCTGTGTGTGTTGTGTTTCAGCCGAAGGTGTGCCCCAGGTGTTCTACTTCGGCCCCTGCGGGAAGTACAACGCCATGGTTCTGGAGCTGCTGGGACCCAGCCTGGAGGACCTCTTCGATCTTTGTGACCGGACCTTTTCGCTGAAGACTGTCCTCATGATAGCCATCCAACTAGTGGGTCCCAAACTTCTTCGACCTTTTAATGATTGCTGTTGGGTTTTTTTTTTTTTATTGCTGTTGGACTTGCCACAGTGCTGTGCTCCTGCAAATTTTGAAACATGGCATTTCTAAGGGAGTCTGTTCCGTTGATTGCACAAAGTGTCTGCAACAGGCGTTGGCATGCTGAAATGTAAACAGGGTGCGCAGTCTGCTGTCAATTTCAACCCCAGCACAGCTCCAGGTGCTGCTGCGGCCTGCAGCTGCACGTCGGTGTTGCACTGCAGAAGTTGCTCAAGTCAGGTCGCAACTTCACACAGCCGACAGCAGGAGAGTCCTGCTGCCAGATGCAGTTGGAATTAATGGAAAAATACCGGTGGCTGAATCATTCCCTGCACCTCAGACTCGGCCATCTTTTCAAGTGAACGTGCAGGAAGTTTCAGCTCCATGTCGGAGGGTTCTTGGGCTTCTGCGTCACAGCCAGACTCTCCTCTGTGTTGATCACACGCTGGAGGGCGCCCTCCTTGCTTCTGGCACAACTGAAGAATGCCACAAAGCATTGTGAGATGTCACTTCTACGCAATCTCCATATTCACTTCAGCTGAAAGAGGTGTTGGAATCCTTTAAGTCAAATAAAGGAGGTTGCCGCTCATTACGTTTGCTTAGAATGGGGCCGTTTTCTTGTTAACAAATTTCACCTCAGAATTTCTGCACAAGTCACATTTCCCTCGATCAACGCGCAAGTAATCGATTACGTCGACATGCTCATTTGTTTCTGCGGTGCTGTACTGGCCGCTGAGGGTGGCAGTGTCGCTCGTTGTTTACATCCTGCAAAAACAGAGAAGAAGAACGTCTTCTTCTTCTCTGAAAAGGCTCAACAGTTCCGACCCAAAGTTTTTAAAGTTTAGGAATATTTCAAAGAAAATGAATCAGCGAATCACGTTAGGTGCAAACTCTGTGAAGCTCACCTAGCATTCCATGGTAGCATTACGACGATACGCGAACGCCTTAAACGCCGACACCCCAGTGTCGCTGTATCACAAATAACGTTGAAGATAGACATTTAGATATATTTTTTTAAATGATATACGTCTTTGTTAATTAATCAGCCTATGACGCAAGTCTATAATACGTTTTTTCGCACGTCGGAAAATCGTGGAACAAGCTAGCTAAGCGAATGATGGTTCACTTAGGTGAATGCTTACTTTATGGCAGTAATTAGTGAATTAGAGCCCCTGTCAATACTGGCGTTTATACTGAATTCTAACACTTTCACTTACCACTTACCAACTGTGATATTTAGGGCATATTAATTCGATCTTTAAGTTGTAAGAAATCTGTTTAGGATATTTAACGGTGATAAACATTGCATATAACATTTAAATCGTGAATTAATGTAACTATGATATTTTACGTGGAAAAACTATGTCACAGATAAATGCTTTGTGTGTCATTATTTTTGATATATTTGTTTAAAAACGTATGCTGTCAGAGTACAACAGTATAACACAGGTGTGAAGATTCAAGAAAGAAAGTTAGGTTAAACAGAGGTCCAAAATAGATGGTAAAAATAAAGAAGATAATTGTGATCGGAAAAAAAAAAATCGATAGATCAGTCGACTACAAAAATAATTGTTAGTTACGAACTGACGACCCCGTTGCAGTGTCAACTCCCACGGGGATGTTATTTTTGCTCCTGTGTTGGTGTTGAGCCATGGTTTTAATCACTAATTGAGGCTTTTACTCTGTCAACGTAATGGACCGCAGTGGTGACTGTGCAGCATAGTAAATGAGTCCACTGTTGAACAGTCAGCACAAATTGGCTGTTTGTTGATGAACGATTAATCTCTTATCATACGACAGCATCAGTGTGAGAGTGGGCAGGAAATGTTTTAACCCCCATTCTGTCTGAGTTGGCGTGAGATCGAATCAGATTTTCGACTTTTCTTCTTTCTTTTTTTGTCAATCGTCCTAGATTTCACGGATGGAGTACGTCCACTCCAAAAACCTCATCTACAGAGACGTTAAACCCGAAAACTTTCTCATCGGACGTCAAGGGAATAAAAAGGAGCATATTATCCACATCATCGACTTTGGCCTGGCCAAAGAATACATCGACCCCGAGACCAAAAAACACATCCCGTACCGGGAGCATAAGAGCCTGACTGGAACTGCTCGGTACATGTCCATCAACACACATTTAGGCAAAGGTAAGGCTCTTCACGCACACTTGGTTCTTTCTGTGAGGTCATTTTAAGATGTGCTTTGGCGTTCTTCCTATAAAACGTTATCTAATCTGGCACTGTAGAGCAGAGCCGGCGAGATGACCTCGAGGCCTTGGGTCACATGTTCATGTATTTCCTGCGCGGGAGTCTACCGTGGCAGGGACTGAAGGTATGCCGACGTCTTGGAAGGCTTCCACTTCTCTTACAAAATCAGTTTTGTCCAAACATTTCTCATCTGTAATGGAGACAAAGGATGAGAGCAAAAATCAAATAAAAGCTAAACCTACCAGTGTTTTCTGTAAAACTTATTTACGGTCTTTTTTTGTTTTGTTTAATCCAATCGACTGTAGAAGTCTGATTAAATGACACATAAAAAAAAAAAACTATTAAGAATGATTTCAGAGTGTTGGTCATTAGCTCGGGTTCTCACCACGCGACTCCCGTTTATTCCTGCAGGCTGACACGTTAAAAGAACGCTACCAGAAAATCGGAGACACGAAACGGAACACTCCCATCGAGGTCCTCTGTGAAAACTTCCCAGGTAACGCTGTGGATGACTATAACGCACACACACACACACAGACAGATGAGACAGAGTGAGAAGAATTCTAACTACATAGATCAGTGGTTGTCAACTGGGTTCCTGACAAAAATTTATTCCACAAAAAAACAAAACAAAACAAAAAAACGGGAAACTACCAACGACGCTGCGACCCAATCAAAACAGCTCTGCGACCCACCAGTTGAGAAACACTGTTTGTAAAATGTACCCTACCACCCCCCACACACACATCAGAAATCAGACAGTGGCGCCCTCACTGAACTTGCCTGTCTCCCGCTGTCGTGCAGAGGAGATGGCCACCTACCTGCGATATGTGAGGCGCTTGGACTTCTTCGAAAAGCCCGACTACGAGTACCTGCGCACCCTGTTCACCGAGCTGTTTGAGCGGAAAGGCTACACCTTCGACTACACCTACGACTGGGTCGGCAGGCAGATAGTGAGTAGAAGCACGCGCGCGCGTGCAAACCCTCCGCAGATGAAAACTCAAAGTCGGTCTGGAGCGAGCTGACCTTGGTTGACCCTGAATCTCCTTTGTCAGCCCACACCGGTGGGGTCTGTCCACATAGACTCTGGAGCCTCGGCCATCACCAGAGAGAGCCACCCGCACAGAGACCGGGCCTCGCAGCACCCACCCATCAGAAATCAGGTATCGGCGCTTTGAATCTAATGACATTAACTCTTGCCAATGTGTCTACGGTTTTCAATTCCATAATAGCAACCGTTGCTAACTCCAACTAGCACTCTGATTGTCGTCACTAAGCTGTTAATGGGTATTTTGGTGTGGTAAGCTGAAAATTCTACCGTTAGTCAAGCCAATGTGAGCGAACTATGAGCGAACACTTCATGATCACCACATGATCACCACGCTGACCCCCAATTCACACCAAAAGTGCCTGCGGCCATTCAAGTCAACGTGCAAGTTCACAGCAGGCAGGGTCTGCGTCAATCGCAGCAGGTAGATGCGTTCAGGCAGGAAGTCATTGGAAAACACGGTGGATCCAGCTCATCGTAATGTACAATGAGCTGGATTTAGTTTATATATGCGCTGTATTTTACTGTGAAAAGTCAATGTGACGCATCGGCTTCAACACCGTCCAGTTCGGCCACCAAATAATAAAGCAGATTTCACTTTAAATCTGAAACTAGAGTTAACAAAAGGCATGTGTGCTTTAAATACCTGCATTTTGTATTATACCAGCAGTTTGGTTTAATTTTTTTTTTTTTTTTTTATACTCTGAGACACTTGAGACACAGTTGGGACGGGCAAAAGAGTTTTGTTTCACTGTTGTTTCCTTTAAATACACGCCAAACTACCTGGGTTGTCGCGCGATCTTGCAATCTTTGCATGAACCAATCAAGCCGCCGCGCTGGATGCACTGCAGACGCTTTTGGTGTGAATCAGCCTTGAAGTGAAACGGAGATGTGGTGAAAAGGTGAAGTGTTGGATTGACGCGGAGGTCAGTTTGCTGCTTGGCTTTCCCTCGGCAACTTTTCCAGCAGCGCTTCGGGCCTTTTCAGGGCCGAGGTGACGCTCGTCAAGCTGCGTTTGTTTTCCTCTCTGCATTTAATGCATGCGACAAACGGCAGAGATTTAATCGGTTCCGCCAACTGATAATCGAGTCAATGATTAAAGTTGCGAAGGTTTGTCGGAGCCCACCTCCATTCGGCTTCAGGCTCCTTCGTTCTCTTGGCTGAAGCCTTTGCTTTTTGATTCACACATTCATTTTGCTTGTTTTCTTTTTTTTTTGTTTGTTTGTTTGTTTGTTTTTCCTTCATCATTCGTCATGCTGCTTTGCACGGTACCCGGCCTCGCACCTCCCCGCCCCCCGTCACCCTTCACTCCTCCACATAATTATCCCATCACCCCCGCACCGCCCCTCCCCCCCGCCCCGACTCGCGAGCAGACGGCCGTGTCCGATCGACGAGGAGCATGGGAGGTGCAGCCCACGCGCCAAGCAAACTCCTCCTACCTGACCTCCCACCTGGCATCGGACAGGCACGGGGGCTCAGTGCAGGTACACACCCCTCACCCGATCAGCCGACACCCCTTCCCCCCCCCCCAACGCTGTGGAGTCAGATCTGTCTCATAGGATCAAATCGGATTAAATGCAGGGAGGGGAGAAAAAAAGATTCTCAGAAGAATTTGATTAAAATGGAGAAAAACTCAATTACGTTTGTGGGCGGGGGGGGGAAGAGCAGTTCAATCTAACGGGAATCCACTTGACCTTAAAGATCCACTTCTTGCATCATAAATGGACAAAGCTCTCGCTTTTAATGGAGGGCGTGTATGTGTGAAATACACCGAAGAGGACGACGGCCGTCCTGCGTTTCCACCTCGTTAATGAGACAGATCGACAACCACGTGCCCCCCCCTTCCTCCCCTCTACACCTGGCTGGGAAATGTGATGTTTCTGCACCACCACATGCATGTCATCTGGCGCCACCTGCCTCAGACGGCTACAGACAGTGTGGATGAGCTGAGGGCACTCAGTGGTTTCCAGGAACTAGGACAAGAAAAGCGCCTCTACTTCCTCCTCGGTGCTTTGAGGAAGGTCCAGGTGTCAATCTGCCCAGTGGCATAAAACCTCATGTGATCTCAGTACCACTCAGACCTTCTTGTCTCATTGGTATTGGCTGTGTGTACAATACAACATGGGAAAACTACGGCCTGGGGACCATATGCGGCCCGTCAGGCTTTTTAAATCGTCCTGCCAAACTTTTTTGCCAAATTTTATTAATAGTAAGTCATAAAATAGCTGTATGGGATCCTTTTTTTAGTGTTTTAAGAGTTATTTCAATAAAGAGCTAAACACCATGCGGCTGTTCAATAGACATTAAAGCATGTTTTCTACATATCCCATGATATATTTTTTGCTCCTATGAGGTGGGTCACCAAAACGCAAATTTTAGAACCCCGTGCGGCTCCACCAGTAAAAAGGTTTGTCCAGCCCTGCACTAGAAGCTCACTCTGCTAAACGCCATTTGTTGCCCTGTTGCTGGGCTTCAAACGGTGACGAGCTTCTCCAGAAGGTACTGACTGGAACACACGAACGTTTGATTCAGAGCCGCCAGCGACAAACCAGTAGTGGTTTCATTTTTCTCTTTAAATACTGTTACAGCAGCAGAACTCTCAGTATCGGCCGTTTAAAACCTGTCAAATTATCCAGTTTTATCAGATTTTTTTTTTTATGCCCTCCGATTGTTTTCGCCACCTTGTTTTGCTAGTATTTTTTGTCCTGATTTTATTTTCTTGAATATTTTGCCTGCATGCCACAGAAGCAGGGAATGCAGCTGCAGGCTTTTTGTTTTAAGGAAGGAATCAGTGAATCGTTTGGCTCTCTGTCCCTCTGTCTCTCTGTCTCTCTGTCTGTCTGTCTGTCTGTCTCTCTCTCTCTCTCTCTCTCTCTCTCTCTCTCTCTCTCTCTCTCTCTCTGTCTCTCTCTCTCTCTCTCTCTCTCTGCCCGTGATGCTAACGGCAACGTCGTGTGCTGCAGGTGGTCAGCTCGACCAACGGGGAGCTGAACGCAGACGACCCGCTGGCGGCTCACTCCAACGCTCCCATCACGGCCCAGGCAGAGGTGGAGGTGGTGGACGAGGCCAAGTAGGTGTCGCACAGCCGCTCCCTCACTCCTCCTCCCGCTCCATCTGTCGCTTCCACACTCTTCCTCTCTCCCTCTCTCTGTGCCTCTCACACCGTCCGCTGTGCTGTGAGATTGTCAAGCCCCGCCCCGCCCCCCGACCCAGTCCAGCCCGCCCAGCTGTCGTCACCCCCCCCTCCAATCCTCCTCTGTCTGCCTGAGAAAGCTCCTCGGGGCAAGGTTCCATTGCAATTGCTCTTGGCGCACGTTCGCCGTCGGTCACGAGCCGCTTTGGCGCCAACTGACTCAAGATTTTTGAAAGACTTAAAGGCACTTCTCACTTCACAAGGTGGTCGGGGTTTTGGAATTTTGCAGCCATTTCAATTTGTAGCAATTTTCACTTGTTACTGTCATTTGTAAATACAGACAGATAATAAATTACGGTGCATTACCCTCTCACGGGGTTATCATGATGCAGTGAGTCTGCAGTCATGGATACAGTTTGATTAAAAAGACATAACCCACAGTGAGATACCTAGAATGAACCCCTAGAATTGTGCAAAACCTAAATATCGCAATAAAAAAACTGGTAATGGAAACGCCTAAATTGCGAAAAACCTCAAATATCACTAAAAAGTTTTCACACTGATGAGGAGGTTTTTCAGACGTGTGGATATAGTGGTATATCGTAAAAGTGTCAGGGAAACACTTTTTTCACATTTACGCGTCGCCGGACGTGATGTACGGGGGTCACGTGACCAGCTCACTTCAGGTGAAAATGGCACGTTGTGCTTGGACGGAGGAGGAGACGGAATATTTTTTAGAAGTAATCAAAGAGAAAGATAGAACAACCGTTCTTGACAGCAAACAAACGTGAACAAACAATAGCAAACGTAATTGTGGCTTACGCGCTTCACACCATTCGATGGAAACAACTGCAAATTGCAATTGTGCTTTGTCGAAATTTTAGAAATATCGCTTTTATTTTGCGAAAAACTATCATGGGAACGCAGCTGCAGTAGCTCTCAAAGGAATTCCTTCACTGATTGGCCAGCAGTATATTTCACGGGCCTGAGGAATTACACTGCGGTTACCGCGCAACAAACAGCTTCCTTTTCTCCAATCATGTTTTCATTTGAATGTTGATGCATTGTATGAATATTTCATGAAAACACGACCTAGTTCCCTTGTTTGGCGTCGCTCCTGCGAGACGCTTCCAAATTCGGATTTTAATTTGGAACTCCAGGTGGAACGTTTCCGAAAAGCCTTTGGCTCAGTGTGATGAAGCGTCCATCGGGTGAGCAGCCCAGAGAAACTTTATTTGGGCGAGTCGGAGGGTGGGGGGGGCTTCCTCCACTCCGTCACAGTCGAGCAGACCAATCAGATACTCGTACTCGCCCCAAGGTGGATGCGAGCGGCAGTGGTGTTGAAGGCTGAAACCACTGCGGTCGGTTGTGATCTTTTTTTTTAAAAATGTATTTAACAGTTGATTTTATGACCTTATATGATGTGGAAGCGATGTAAAATACTGCAGCCGTAATGTGTCCATCTGTGTCCTGTTGGTGTGTGTGTGTGTGTCTTGTGGGCATGTGTGTGTGTGTGTGTCTGTATGTGGCATGAGCCCCCGTCCCATCATCCTTTGGTCTCACTGTATTAATCTATCTCACGTTTCTCTTGACACTCTTTCCTCTCTCTTCTTCTGTAGCTGCGTGAAAATGCTCAACCTGTGGTGAGTCCCTCTCTGCTCGTCCGCGTCAGACAGACTCATGGGACAGGGAGTGGACCAGCCGCGGCTGGGCCCAGTGGGCTTTACACAAAAACAGTCCCGAACTCCCCCACTGGCGCAACCGTGACGTAGAAGTCGCTGAGAAGTCGCTGACTGCATGCGCCGTCACTTTTCGGCCCCCTTCTGTCGTTCTCCCCACTCTCGCGATTGCCCTGTCTTAAAGTGACAAGAGTCGAAAAGCAAAAAGCGAAAAGCGCCAGCAAGTCGACTCTTTCAACAAGATGTCACATGAGGGAAGAAACTGAAGAGGTGCTTTTTTTTTAATGTTTTAAGAGGATTTCAAATTTAAAGGTCCAGTGTGTAATATTTGGCTTGATTAATAACTTTTTTTATTGGTAAAAGCTTAATATACAGTGCCCATAAATACTTTATTAAAAGTCTACAATCACAGTACAATAAAAGTAATTTGGTTTTCCTACTCTTAGAAATATATACTGTGTGTGTGTGTGTGTGTGTGTGTGTGTGTGTGTGTGTGTGTGTGTGTGTGTGTGTGTGTGTGTGTGTGTGTGTGTGTGTGTGTGTGTGTGTGTGTGTGTGTACATACATACATGCAAACGTGTGTGTATATATATATAGATATAGATATAGATATATACACACACCAGGCTATAAGGAAGCCTGGTGTGGACAATCTAGTCTGCCTGACAGCACCTTCAGTATCTCGGGTGACTGCTCAAGTCCTCAAACAAACCAACGAAGAAGAAGGTAGTCAAGGTTTCCGGGTTCGTGTGCGCAGCAGGCCACCGTAGTTCACTGGCAAGCTCAGGAAGGGGAGGGAGAGAGTGAAAGGCGCTGCAATCTAAAATGTAACCACTTGATGTCGCTGTTTCTTCTCCAAAATCTCCAAATGTTACACACTCCGCCTCTAATTGTCATCCTCACTGGCTCTTCCAGTCCCTCATGCATGGCGCGCCGCCGCTCGCTAGCCAATGACCAGTCAATCTCAAAAGTGCCAGTCGCTGTCCTACTGTCGTCGAACCGCGGCTTTATTTCTTCCCGCTGTTGTGTGTTTTGACGGACCACTCAGGCTCACTGTGTCTTGTGTTCTTTGTGTGCACTGCTCCATTTGTTTGCGCTGTTAAAAAAACAACACAAAAAATCTAGAAAAAAACAACTGCAGAGTTTGGAGTGTCCTCGCCTCAGTCAGACGGGGACTGAGCCCGACTCATCTTTTAACTAGTCGAACCATTTTTTTAAAATTTTTTTCAAGCTCCAATAAGACTTCCTCAGCACATTGAAGGTGTTTGATTGAACCCGGCCGCTGAGCGTCGAGCCTCTTGTGTCAGCAAGCCGCCTCACCTCTGTGTCTCCCTGCAGGTGCTGCTGCTTCTTCAAGCGAAAACGGAAGAAGAACACGCCGAGGCACAAATGATGGTCCGCCACCGGCTCCGAGTGTCCGGCCCCATTGATTGTGATTTTCTTCCCAAAAATCAATCACGGTCCCTTTGAGTAGAGGACGAAGCGGGCGAGTGAGAGGTCTGGACTGGGTTGTTTTGCGGAGGGACGACTTCTGACCCGGTGTCGAGACGTTCAAGATGCTTTGGGTTTTTTTGCTTTCTTTTTCCCACGGGAGTCTTATTTTTGGTCGTTTGTTTTTTAAAGCTTCTCCTCTTGGTTCCGTCTCTGAGACGCATGGAAGTGATGTTGCAGGCCAGTCCACTCGAGTGACCTTGTTTGTCGGAGTTTTGCAGCGGATAATCCTCCTTCCCTCCCAGACGCCCATCACTTCGCTTTCTCCCGTGGAGCGGACGGGTGTTTCTCCTCCTCCTTTCTTTTTAGTGTCATCTCGCCCCCTTCAGAAGTCCCAGTTGCGGAGCTACCCTTCCCCCCCGAGTCCCTGCCCCTGACATGGGACCGAATGTAAATCTGAACGCAGGAGAAGCCCAGAGTGCGAGCGCCGATCCTCACGTCCAGGCACAACGAGCTTCAGTCTGCCATTTTTGCGCCCTGCTCCTCCCCCCTGCACTTTTTTTCTTTCTTTTTTTTTTTTTTTTTTTCACTCCTCCAAAGATGAGGTCCAACCTACGGCGCCACTGCGGCCGCCAGGACCCGGGAGAGCTGGAGACTGGAGACGACGCCTCCCGCACTGCGTCTCTCCCAGGACGCTCGCTGCTCGCTTCCAACACGGCCGCCAGCCACGCTGCGGCCAATCACACTACAGTCTCTCCAAGCACCTCCCCCACCCACAACCCCGCCCCCACTCTCCCGGCGGCGGACCAAAAAAAAAAATCAAAAAAACAAAACCTGCTATTTATGCTATTTATCTCTTAGTTGGCACCATTTTCCTGAGCTGAAGCAAACACACTGAATGTATGGACGGAGGAGGAAGTGACTTTGTGGCGTCGCTCACGTGCACGGGAGGGAAATTGCAGTTTGGGAGTTTTTGGTTTTTTGTATTTTTTTGGGGGGGGGGGGGGGGGGTTTCTTCCAAGCCAATGAGGGGGGATGAAAAGGTAGATAAGTGAGACCAAAACTTAACGCACGAGATGGTCGTTGATCTTGACAATGCGGCGGCTGGCAACGGACTCGACACCGATCTCTCTAGAGCAACAGAGAGGAAGAGAGAGAGAGAGAGAGAGAGAGAGAGAGAGAGAGAGAGAGACGGAGCTGACCTTCTCTTCTCTTCTCTTCTCCTCATATTTTCTCTCGTCTTCTCTTGTCGGGACGGAAGACGGCCAATCACAGCCTCGCCTCGCTGCAGTCCAAATGCCTTAACGCCTCCCCTCCTCCACCCGCTCCTCCTGCTGTCCCTCCTCTTCCTCCTGCTGTCCCTCCTCTTTCTCCTGCTCCTCTTCATCCTCCTCCTCCACTGATGACACCCGACCACCATGTGACTTCATAACCACCACAACCCTCCCCACCCCCCTCGCCACACTGAGCACACTGGAGCCCTAGAGGAGCAGAAGAAGCCAAACGGACGCCGGCGGTGCGTTCGGGTGTCACACGCTGTTTGCGACGCCTCCTAACGTCTGGTCCCGCCCCCCTCGCCCTCTCGGCCCCTCCCCTTCCTGCGAGCCAGAGCTGTATTTTACCTTTGTCACGGCTCTGCTGACGCCCCCGCCCCATCCCCCACCCGGCACCTTGTCGGCCACCGCAGACAGACAGGGGGCGCTGGTGAGCGACGGTGTCCTCTGATTCCAGTGTCCCGGAGGACTTGCCTTGACGCGTCACCTTGCCTCCGAAACACAGAGAATTTCCCTACATGGTGTGTTTGTTTGTTTGTTGTTGTTTCTTTTTTATTTAAAATCTTGCTAATGTGAATTTTTTTTGAATGACTTGTGTCTTCTTTTTTTTTCATTTCATTCCAAATAGCCATGGTTTTATTGGGAACGAGTGGGTAACAAAGAAACAAAAGAAGCTTGAGACCACGAGTGCACTACATTTGTTGACCCTCGGCTCTCCCTGACGAGGCCCTGCCTTCTTTATACTGTAACGTGCTTTTTACTTTAATTATGACTGCCTGTGCACTAGGCCGCCCTCCAGCTTCCCATCTCTCTCTCTCTCTCTCTCTCTCTCTCTATCTCTCTCTCTCATTTTTTCATTTTGTGCCATGACGCCGCCCTCCTCTGCAGCCCCCCACCCCCTCTCCCCAAGACTCGCTGGCCCGGGACGGTTGCGGTGTTCCCGTCATCCGGAAGGCATTAACGTGGATTTATTTTTTATTTTTTTGCGAAGTATCTCAATCAAGTATGTAAAGCCTGACGACGTTGTGTGTATTTTACACTGTATAGCTTTTATTTGTCGTTCCTTCTCACTCCTGAAATGTCAGCTACTCCAGTGTCTAAGTTATTGTGTTCATGAAAGTACTTGAAAATGGAAAATCTGCGGGACCTTTTTTTTTTCTTCTTTTGGTCTTTTTAATCTCTCCTCGTTTGGTTGTCATCGTGGTAATTTTTCAAGTCTAGGACTGAGGACGTGTTGCTATTTGAATGACAGGTATATACTGGACTTGAGAAGCGTCGCGGGTCCTCCTGCTAAAGAGCTGGTTGAAAGCCGCCGAGCAGTCGGCTGCGGTCTCGGTGCCAGCTGAGGTCCAGGCCTGCATCTGTGAGAACCGTCAGCGCCGTTTCTGCAGAACACTTTTCAGCTCCGCAGCGTTTCTCCTCGCCGCCCGACTGAAGGTTTGGGGCTGAGCGGAGCGGCGCTCGGCGGGACGTGAGAAACTGAACCTCACCCGCCCCAGATGTTGACCAGAGGAGATGAGGATCAGTTGTGATAACAGGGAATTCTGTGTTTGGTTTTGGGATCCTCTCCACGTCGGCGGCACCCTGACTGCTCCATCCTGCCACCTGAGCGCGGCTGAAAGTATTAGTGCAGAGTGAGACCAGATGAATATCTAGACTATAATAGCCTCTGACCGTTGGCCCCTCCCCCGCCCCCGAATCCCCACAGTGCCATTCCTGAGACGACTACTATGAGCCCCATGCCTTTTTTTTTTTCTTTAATCATCATCATTATTATTTTAATATCTGTGCCAGGAATCCTGAAACTGAATGTGTTGTCGTGGCTTTTAATTTTATGATCACATTCCATTGTGTGTCCTCGTTGGTTTGCTGTCGTTCCGATGAGAGCGGGAAGTTGGTTCCGAGCAGGTTCAGTACCAGAAGTGTTGTCAGAGTTGAGGCTCGCTCCGTTCCCTCTCTCTCTCCCTCTCTCTCTCTCTCCATCCGTGTTTTAAAGGAAAAGAAGTGATTGCGGGTCGTCTCCCAGCCTCGTTTGGATACTCTGATGTTTTTGTTTTTTTTAGCTTTGAGCTCTGCGGCCATCGCCGCCGCCCGCGTGCAGAGCGATTCCTCGGAGGACTGGCATGGCTTAGCATGGCTTCTCTGCGGCGGCTCTCCTCCCTCACCCCTCACCTCTCGGCCTCTCGCACTGTTTGGCTCCGTGAGACGATCCCACTTCCAGCCCTGGTGTAAAAATAAATAACCCCTCCGTGTGTGTGTTTTTTTTTGTCTTGTTTTTTTTTTTTCTCTCTCCTCACAGTACATTCCGTTTCAGTTCTGGTTATTTCTGACTTCCTTCACGTCACGTCAGAAGCAGCGTGCGTGTGCGTGCAGGTGTGATTCACCTTCCTCTGTGTTGAAGCAGTGTCAGTCATAGTGCAGGACTGTTGTGTGCGTGTGAGTGAGCGAATGAATGGCTGAGGTCTCTTTGGGTTCTCTGGCACTTTCCCCCCCTGTTGCTGTACTGTAGAATCGTCTTAGATTTACTGTATATTTTTTTTCTCGGAGGGAGAGGTTTAGGGTGACATTTACTGCAATATTGTGATGATGATTTGAAAATTGTAAATTGTACAGAGTTCACACGATACTCTTTGTTCTGTTGGGAATCCTTAAAAAGTATGTATTCTTTCACTTTTTTTTTTCTCTCCCCCCTCCCCCCTTTCAAGACTGTGGAAAATTGTACAGCTCCAAGAGTTTATCCTCCCTTCATCATTTTTCAGAGTTATGATTAAGAGAAATCTTAAAGCTGTAAATAAATATTGTGTTGAAATATGAATGTCACATCAAAAATGTATTTGAATGAGTTAGTCAAGGGCTTCAAGAATGAAGGACCCACATTTTCTTTTTTATGGTTTCATACTTTTATTTTGCAGAAAGCTTAAGGTCCTTTTTATCCGAGACGGCTGTTTTTTTTTCCCTCCTGGGATTAATATAATACAATGTTTCACACATGAACCTTATAAAATCACTTTTTATTCCCTCCACATGTAAAGGGAAACTCCAGTTTGCACCCTTTTTTATGTAAAATAAAAGATCTCTCCACCTTGTGTGCATGTCTGCTGTGAGATTCTGTACAATGGCCAGCATGATTAGTTTTCAATGTTTCATTTAATGTAAACTTTTCTGGTTCAAAATGAAATGCATAAATATTGTCTTTAAGCTTAGGGTGTAAGGAATCCAACTATGTGACATTTGCCCGACTCACAATAACGGTGTAGATGCAGCGAGTGAATGAAGAAACATCAGAGGATCAAAGGTCTTGGCCTATGAAAAATCTAGGTCTTGATGAGATGAACATGTGGGTTTTGTGCCATGTCTACAACCTCCCTATTGGCCGCTAGGGCCATTTCAGTGTGTCTATGAGGATTTTTTTTATTTTATTTTATTGTTTTGACGTGTGTCTTGACGTGTGCAAAATTTGGTGAGTTTGTTGGGCATGTTCCGGGAATCAAATTGGGGCACAAAGCCTTGTGCGTACAAAAGAAGGCAAATATTTCAATTGGGTCTTTAGCCCTGTTTCAGAACTGGTCCAATTGCTGTGGTTCAGTAGCTAATAAACATAAATATTACAATTTCAATTGGGTGTTTTTCCCTGGCGATAAACTTGCTCTGTTCCAAAGGTGGTCTTGTCGCGGGGGCTCAGTTCCCAAAAATGTTTTAAATGGCCCGAAACTCACCAAAATGACCGTTCTATGATAATTCAGCAGGAGACAGAGTGGTAGAATACAAAATATCAACATGTCTGAGAATTAAAAAAAATGAACGTACTTTAGTGTGTTGGAGGTTTTTGCAGGTTAAAAAAAAACAGCCGGAAATTCGCATTCACCCTGAAGGAGAATATTAATAAACACTAAAAAATTTCAATTGGGTCTTTCGCCATGCGTGTTAAAGAGCACGTCTATCGCTGGGGCTCAGTCCCTAACAATATTACTTCATATAATATGAATTGGTAGTAGTGCTGAATTTCTCCCTGCACTATTCTTCCTCTGCCGCGAGGAGTCACAGTTTGCCGCCGAAATTTGACAGAGGAGGTTGTCGAGAGAACTTCCGGTGCTGCGTAACTTCCGGTGCCTCTCTTCCACCGGTACAGTCAATATGGTGCGTACGACAGGAGTTTACCTTCCCTCGATCTTCACAATCCCGAGCCATCCTCGTGTCCCGCATGACTAATAAATTCTTCAAGTTGTTAGCTTGATCCCACGCAGTTTAAACATCAGTTAATTTCTGGTTTCACTCTCATTACATACATTTAAACATTAAAATGTCGACGAGGCCGGCTTGCTTACATTTTAAATACAAAAACGCGACTTATTACGCATGTCAGCGACATAAACGGGATGGCGGTCTACGTCAGTACCATCCCAAACAAATTTGAACGAAAAAAAAAAATTCGTTTAATGATATAAAATTCTGTTACAGTTCTCGATCAGCTTTATTTCCGTTTGATGCCCCGCCCCCCACACTTTCATTGTGAAGTAATCAGTGCCGTGTGTGTGTTACTGTACCTGCATTCACGAGAGTTTGTGGTTGTGATGTTTTTTCCTCTCTCCAGGGGCGGGTCAGGACCAAGACAGTGAAGAAGTCGGCCAGGGTGATCATCGAAAAGTACTACACCCGTCTGGGCAACGACTTCCATGTTAACAAGAGGGTCTGTGAGGAGGTGGCCATCATCCCCAGCAAGCCTCTGCGCAACAAGATTGCAGGGTAATCTATTTAAACCTCACGTTGTCTTTCTTAGAATTGAAAATAACGAACAAACATGCACTCCTAGCAAAAACAAACAAACAAAACAGGATGAGATGCTGAGAAGGGAACGCTGACAGGTGTAATAACCACAAAGAAGTGCAAAATAAAAGCTTTTGAATGCAGAGAATAAAAAAAATTCATTCACATAGTTTGAGGGGGGGAAATAGATTGATGATTGGTGCACAAAATAGGCGCTAACGCACTCATGTCTTCCACGAGTCATGTTACATGTACAGGAACATGTCCAGGCATATTGCTGATCTATGTAAAGCATTTTGCCTGGTCAGCCAACCTGGAAAAGTCTAGCAGAAGAATGACATTAGACAGTTAGATTGCTTATTGATTAGACAATTTAAGTCCAGAATATTTGTTATTTACACACTTGACAGATTGTTTTAAACAATTAAAACTATCTAAAATCACATAAATGATCTGCAAGAAAAATATATGCCTGTGTTTTTAGGTTGGAAGGTTTTTGATCATGGCCCTTGACCTATTTTGTAGCCGGCCACTAGGGGGCGAACAAGGTGGTTTGGCGCCATTTGTACGGGTCTCTCGTCATCCTCATGAAGAGCGAACAGGCTTGCTGAGTCATGTGAAAGATCAGAACACTGAAAACTAGTATTAGTTATGAGTGACACAATGAAAGCAGCTGCCTCCTGCTAAAACACTGGAGTCCAGACTGTTGCACACCAGGCCCATGTGCAAAATGAATTCATTCGCCAAGTGAATTGTGGGTCATCCTGTGCCGGGACATGGCATTCTTCATGAAATCGAGGCAAGAAAAACTTACAGATTGTAGCCTGCCCATAATGGTCCGTTTATGTTTCAGATATGTGACCCACCTGATGAAACGGATCCAGCGCGGCCCCGTCAGAGGAATCTCCATCAAGCTCCAGGAGGAGGAGAGGGAGAGGAGAGACAACTACGTCCCTGAGGTCTCAGCACACCTTTCCTCCCCGTCTTTGAAGAACTCTTCAGTTTTCAAATCTGATTTTTTCTTTGTGACGGCGCTAAAGCCCGTTTTACCTGAACTCTCAACAGCTTTTTCACTTTCTCATTCGAACAGATTTCTGCACTTGATCGGGAGATCATTGAGGTGGACCCAGACACCAAGGACATGCTCAAGATGCTGGTCAGTTCAAATAGCTTTCCTGATGGGACCAAGTTATTGTTTGAAATATAGAAACTATAAACCTGGTCTCTGGTCTCTTATAAACACCAAAGCAAAACAAAGCATTTGTGGTGTTTGTGCACACTATCTCTTGTTCTACAGAGATTTTTTTTAATCACCAATAAAAAAAACCGCTGTGTGAAAGCTGATAACTGCAGACAACTGAAGCGTTATCCCTCCAGTGTTTAGACACTCGTGTTAATGCAAGGATGCAGTGAGCTGCCTGTGCTGGTGAAACATCAGGAATATTATTGAAAACCTGAGATGACAACTGGACTGATGAGTTTTCTTCTTTTTGCAGGATCTTGGTAGCCTGTCCCAGCTGCAGGTCACTCAGCCAGCTGTTGGAATGGACTTCAAGCTGGCTCGATGACCCAACATTTACTGAAGTTATCTTAAAGTGTTGTCAGAAGTCATCCCATCAAGTTTTTTTTTCCAATGAAAGAAAAACTCAAATATTGAGACAATGGTAAAACATTCAAGTCAAAATTGTCATTAAAGACGTTCCTGCACTGCGCTTGGTCTGTTGCGCAAGTTTCATTTTCTAGATAGTTCGAACTGGGGAAAATCAATTTCAAGGTTTATGGAAATTTAAATGTGGCTTTTCTGCTGCTGTAAGTTAAGAAGCAGTGGACATCAAGTATATCAGAAATGAGTCGCATCTAAAATTACACATTCAGTCATTTGTCAAGTTTAGGAAGGTCACTCAATCTGATTTTTCATTGAACTAAATGGTGCTGAATGAGGTTGAATTATAAACCATACAGTAAAAAGTGGTGAATTTAAGAACTGAACCAGATTGTTTTAGCGTGAGCTGAGCCTAATAATCTGGCTCACTAAACGCAACTGAAATTCTTCACACTGCATGCTGAAAGCTTGTGAAGCAGCCATTTTAAAGGTTAAAACAAGGTTAAACCTACAATTGTCACCAATTGACGAAAGCTCAATAAATGACAACCGGTGTTACAAACACCAACTCAGCCGGAGCATTAAGAGTCGAGACACCAGTCTTAATGCTTAAACACCTTTATTGTGCCCAATCTGAACATACTCCACAACTGTAAGTAGCGGCAAACTTGGCAGACCACAATGAGGTAGACTTTCAAAACTCTAAAAAGTAGCTGGGCTAAAAAGGGGTGGGATCGGGGATGGGGGGGAAAGGACAAAAGCTTAGCGCGACAAACCCAACAGATGAAGAAAAGAAATGTCGTCTTTGGCACACGGCTTATGGTGCAGTCATGTCAAACTGGAACAGGAAGGGGAGGGAGGAAAGCGTGGAATCATGTACCGGCGGTCTACTCAAGCTCTGAGTTGATTCATTTGAAATTGTCAGCTTTGTGGAAGTTCTTACATTCAACAGGAAACAAGCAGCTGTTCTACTATAGGCGTGTCCCGCTGCTGATGTACAAAGTGATTAAAAACCACTGCCACCTCTCCAAACGTGCTAATTAAAAAGTGCAAAACAAAATGGAAAAAAGAAAGAGTGAATCAAACCGTCTATACAAGCAAATATTCATTCACTCCAGCCTCGCCACCGGGCTCCATAGTCGCTCAACAAGTTAATGGACAGCCGGTTTTGGGCTGCACTCACATTGACAATTAATACAAGTGGACCAACAACGTCATACGTCTAACATTTTTGTGCCCATTTGGTTGAAAAAAATTTGGGAGGGCAAATTAAAAAAAAAAAAAAAGAAACGGAAAAAAAAACAAATGTATGAGAAAAAGGAAAAACTAAAAAAGGGGTGGAGGGGTTTCTCCCATAAACAGCCGCCTGATAGAATTCTGTTCAAAATTTCTCATGTCATGACTTAAAACCGTTTGTGTACAAATTAGTAAAAAACTGCGTAAAAATGTCTGAAATGCGTCTGGTTAAATGAAGCCCAACATTCAACTCCCGAAAACGTAAGAAACGCCAGTTGGCCTGCACAGGAAGAGACGGACGCCAACTGGAGGGTGATGGGGGGAGGGAGGGAAGAAGGGACAAAAAAAAATAAAAGTTTAAAGGCACTGTATGGCATTTTGCCAATGAACGGCAATGAGACTTGCATGACTGCTCTTCACTATGCAACACGTAAACAAAAAAGAAAAAAAGAAAATGCCTTTTTTATCATCTCTAAATCTACTTCTTAACCTTTAGGCCGACTCCCATCTCACCATCTGGCCATCAGTCTGGGACACACGCATACACACACGTACACAAAAAAAAAAAAAAAAAATGCGTAAGTGTGAAGGGCCCATTTTCTCTCCCAAAGTCACTGTGCATAGTGCCACTGTGAACAGCAAAAAATCTAGCAAGTGCAAAAAGTGAACATTCTCTAGAGTGAGATTCCCCAGTGCCTGGTGGCGGTGCCGCGGCGGCGCCCTCACACCGAGGGTCCGCCCGGCACCGTGCTCTGCTCAGCGGGCAGCCCGGCCCCCTAGAGAGAGGCTGGGCCTCCTCCTCCTCCTGCAGCCCTTTGGCGGTTCAGGCCAACGCGACTCTAGCTGGAGTCTCGGTTCTTCTGGTTGCGCATGAGGGGCCGGTGGTTGCTCAGGATGTCCATGGAGTGCTGCCAGTGCCAGCAGGAGCGGCAGTAGTACTTGAAGCAGGCCTGTGGGTCAACAAGCCAACAGAGACACCCTCAGTGCTGCGCTCGCTCCAAGATTAAATGAGACGCATCGTGGCCGCTGAGAACTCTCAGTGTTACAGTCTGAGGTTCTCGTGCCCATGTTGCGTCATCGACCTCTCTGAAGCTGAAAAAGCTCAGGACATCAGACCCATAAACCTACACCTAACCCTGGCCACTTGCAGGAAAGCATTAGACATATTACAGCGGCAGCACTTCATTTATTAAGAGTCGAACCCTAAATAGCCACAATAATGCAGGTTAATAAATATTTAACATTAATATTTATTAACCTGTAGGTTGGGGTTAATTAAATATTAACCCCAACCTTAGCACTAGCTCTAACCCCACCGTTAACCCAAACCCCAGACCTAACCAGAGCCCCAACTCCAACCTTAACCCCAACCACAGCCTTAACCTCAACCCCAACATTAACCCTAGGCCTAACCCCAACTTTAACCCTAGACCCAACCCCAACGTGGTACAAGGCATTTGTGTTGCGGTCAAACACCCTCTAGTGGCTGGACGGTGCTACTAACCTGGTCTCTGCAAAAGAAAGGCCCAGGTTGGCGAAGGCAAACTTGACACATGGAGTCTTCCAGGTAGGGGTCGATCTGAACCTGAGAGGGGCAGGGGGGAAGGGTGGGTGGGGGTAGCAATAATCCTGGCAACACCCCAACAACTCAATGATTCAACACTGGCGGCTTTCGAATTAACATTAACGAGCAGAGAAGAGTTCTGCTTCACTGCTGAGTCTTTAATTAAATGCAAAGCATCCTTTATGAAAGATACCTCATTTTCTAAGTGGAGGTCTGAGTGATTTGACTGGATTCTGCATTAATAACATATTCAGCACGTCCAGTAAATTACAAACTTGAGATCCCATACAGCAGAAAATACAAAGTCAGAGTCCATCGCTGACCGATGTCACAGGACGCCTACAACAAAACCAGCTTCCAGTTTGTCATGCGACCTCTCATGAAAGCTGATTTTTTTTAGTGAACATCTTTCACACAAACACCAACTGTTTTCTTTTCAAAGCCATGAGCAACCGTTTTATTTGTGCATTAATAAAATGTCAAGACACTGACGTGCACATCTTAAAATTCACTGCTACAATATCTGCACTTTATCAAGATGCAGAGCAGCATTATGTGCTACAGTGTTCTGGAATATAGCGCAGTCAGATTATTATACAAGTCTAGAAGATCTGCTGTGCAAACATTTGCTTGGTGTGTGCTTTATGGCTTTGTGAACATTTAAAAGATTTTTTTGTTCAATTGACAGAATTTCAAAATACTCTCCTATTCTGCACCGCCCTCTTAAAGACAGAATCTTCGTACCTTTTTTGTAAACTTGGGGGTTTTGATCTCTACGAACGCTGCAGACACGGCCTTCAGGTAACTGCGCTGATTGTTGAAGGTGACACGTCCAGAACCTGAGCACCGGGGGGGAATTACAAGACAAGGCAAATATTTGACTCAACCGTTTTCTTGACAGTCGGAAACTGAAGTGAACTTTGTGGAACCTGAATGGCTAGTAGCCATCTTTGGTTCAGTTCATTCAAGTTCACGTTGCTCCGAGCTACAAGTGGTACAGCTACAGCAGCGCTTCGCATCAACTGATCTCAATCATTAGGAAACTAGAAACAAAAGTCAGACTTGCGAGTTTCAAACCGCATGCTTTTTCACATTTAAAAAATGTTAAAAGTAATTAAAGAAAATGAAGATGTTCATAATAGCAAAATCATAGGAGAAACCTAGGGATAAAATTGGTTTTAAATGTGCTAATCAAAGTTTAAACCAGTAATAAAGGAATGTTGCCTTTTCTTTACAGTTGAAATTACATTTGACAAGAAATTAAACACTTTAGATCTTTTGCAGTAATAAAAAAAACAACAGGTACACATCTTAATCAGGATTTGAGTTAAGAAAATCTATGAAAAACTTTTATCTTCAGTGTCGAAATTACAATGTTGATACTATTTTTTTTTTTTTTAGATTAGATGTACTTTATTAATCCTTTACAGGAAATTAAATTGTCACCACCAGGTGACCTCACCTATGGGGTACTTGTGTTTGTCCGTGTCGATGCCGGCGTACATGACTCCACCGAACAGGTCGTTCATGATGCTGGCCAGCGCCTCGGCGTTCAGCATGCCATGCAGTGCGCCCACAAACACCGTCTTGCTGGGGTCCAGACGCTGGGCGGGGCAGCGCACGTAGTTGCTGTCGGAGATCACCCAGGGGATCACCTGCACCTGAAACAGGGCAAGGTTCCAGACCGCACCAGTCACAAGTCTGGCAAGGTCAGGTTGCAAAGCCAGTCTCCAACCTCGAGTGGTTTTAGCAGCAGATTCAAATACAAAAAGGTGTCTTTTAGATTGAATGAAGGAGCTGGCCGACATCTTAAAAAAAAAAAAAAAGCCAAATAGCAGCAACCAGGAGCCAGGTTGTTACTACAGAGAGACGATGACACTGCAAAAGAGACATTTCTGGGAGTGGAATGGTAAAAAACCAGAAGTGCACTGAAGCCATTTTCTGTAGGTTAAGATGCCTGAGTTTGAACCTCCAGCCACCTTAAAGCTAGAAAGACTTTTCTGCAGTGGTGCAGCCAGATGACTGAACAAAATCTCCAGCAGGTCCAGGAACAAGAAGCTGGCAGTTCTCTCCTACAGAGCCCCCAGCGCTGTGTCACGACTTCTATATTCAAGATTTAAAGCAGAGGTGGGCAGACTTTTTGACTGAACAAACGCGTTACAACAAAATGTGTCTTTGAAGCCCCATGTTATTATTTACAGCCATTTTATTACTTAGTATTAATGTAATTTCTTCAGGTTCGACAAGCCGGATTAAAAAGCTCAACGGGCTGCGTATGGCCCCCGGGCCGTAGTTTGACCACGCCTGATTTTAAGGGTGCAACTTCAGGAAAGAAACCAGCTCATTGTTCCTCCGAGCCATTGACCCAAAATGCTTTTGCCCATAAACTCCTCTATGCATCATGAGAAGAGCGCTCGACTCACATCCTTGCACCTCATCCTGCGGCTGGACATCTTGAAGTAGTACTCTCGGTTGTCCTCCGGGTGAAAGGGGTCCTGGGAGCAGGCGTGGAGCAGCGCCCTCACCGACTTGTCGCTCTCAAACACCAGATAGACGTAGCCTGACAACACAGTTTGGTCATTCACAATAGAGAAAATTCTAAACGGGGGCGGGGGAAACGAAAAATGAAACCGGGAAGCCGAAAACCACAGAAATCGTAATCGCATAGTGTGCGTGTGGAAAATGCAGATGTGGAAAATGGTTTAAAACAAGGGGCCTTTAAAAACTGAGCTTCACCGTGGGACTGTCCCTGTGTGGCCCCTCCCCCCCACCTACACAAACCAGCTAGTGAAGGAGGCCGAAAGCCAAGCTCACCATCACACTGTGTGCTCACCGCTGTGCCGCCGCCGCCAAATCAAAACAACAAAGAAAAGGGAAGAAAATTTGCCTACCAGCTCGTGGTTACCTTTGGCCACATTACCTTTAGGAGGACAGCGAGGGTGTTTCCCATCCTTACCGGGCCACTCCACCGTCAGAGGGCCGTAGCCGCTGAAGGTGTTGATGAGGCTGGCTGCAGGAGTCAACACATCACAAGGACCAATCAGTGACCACCAGCGCTTCTTGCTGGACATTTGCATCATTCAACTTGCAACACATGGACTGTTTTTCTACAACTTTCGCTCAATTAACTGTACTCCGATTATGAAATGACGAGTTTGGACTTTCATCACCTAACTGAATTCATTCTCACAAGATCTCATGCATCAAATGTGGCCCCGTATTTTAACAACATTGTCATTAATCAGCTCCACATTGTATCAAACCAAGATAATCAAAGGCAGAAGTATCAAAAGCCTCCTAAATGCCAACATTTCCTACTTTCTTTTAGAGATCCACTGTATTAAATTTGGCTTAATCTATGATTTTTATATTGTTAAAAGCTTTACATACTGCGCATAAATGCACTCATAAAACTGTATACTCGCAGTACAATAAAAGTAATTTGTTTTCCTCCCCTTAGTTCCGTTTTCATATACACATAATATACACGCAGCACTAAGGCTCTTGCTGCCAGCTAGCTGCCATCTTGGACTTTGACAGTCTCAATGCAATTGAGAATTCAGAATCACAGCATAACCCAGGTGTCCAGCCAGTCAAAACAGGCTGAACTCATTGATTAATTTCAACTTTGACAATTGTGTCACTTGAACTACCAGCTGCAGTCAACATCTGAAAACAATCACAGTACTTAACCTTTTATTTTGTAAATAAAGGGCACAATTGACAGTGAACCAAGAGAACACAAAGGTCAAAGACCAGTAAGCGTGTTTAAAATCAGGCCTCGTGATGTAAAGTGGACACAAACCTTCTGTGATGTCCCAGGGAACGCCGCCCAGAAACACCTTGCAGGAGTACAGAGGGTCCTTGTTGTTCCGCGGAGGCAGCTGGCCGCTCCAGGTGAACGTGGCCTCGTTCACAGCTGGCAAGTCAACCGCCAAAAGGGAATGTTAGTCGCCAGCCTCGCAGCCGCCACACAACCGCAAGCCATCAAACCCGGTTACCTGCAGCCTGCCGGTGCAGGCGCGCCTCCCTCTCGATGCTGAACAGGTCGTCCGACTGGTCCAGCATGTCGGCGCCGGGCCACGGCGAGCCGGTGCGCCAGCGGCGGGAGATGGCAGAGGAGGCGGGGCTGGCGCTGGAGGGCGGGGTCAAAGGCGTGCTGGAGTCCTGCGGTTCCAGACGGGAGCCCAGGCGCAGGAGGTCCTTTTGCATGCTGGACGCCAGGTAAGGCAGGGGAGGAGAGATACGCAGAGCCGACTGCAGAGGGAGGTGGGTGAGTGAGTGAGTGAGTGAGTGAGGGGGAAAAAAAAGATAATCATCTTACTGAAGCCATGAGACGTAGAAAACATCTCCATCATTCTTCCACTTCCACAATCTCTCCATCGTTCGGCATAAAACCAAGATGAAGATGAGATGAAGATGAATCAGTTCACTCTAGTGGTGGTGATGACAGAATCCACGATGACCAGCTATCGTTGCACAAACGGTTGCAGCTACACTCCAGTTGTGTCAGCCATCCTCATAAAGCATAACGCGAGCTTAAAAAAAAGGTTAGCAGAAAATGCCACTGGTACGCCAGCCTCCTGTGCCATCTTTCTTGATAAAATATTTAAAAATCCAGTTTTGTTTATTCAAGCAGCAGCAAGGGTTTGTTTTTATTTTTTCCAATCAGTCATGATGAGCCACGTTCAACGAATCTGACCCGTCAAGTGTCAGACATCAAGTTCCATCGATTCAAACAGATTTTAATGGCGTCAGCCTGGCCTGTCTTTGAAATCACTCTGAATGTTCTCAGAAAGACAAGAAGTGTTTTACCGTCACAATCATGCAACGCCAGTCACAGCTGCTTAAGAATGCTCTAAAAAACAAACAAGCCTATCATTGCCTATCCTGCACTTTGGGCTGCTGGGGTCATCTGGGGTCAGAGCCAGCTGACTTGGGGTGAAGTCAGCAGGTCTTTGGCCTATGGGAGGAAGCCTCACACAGTCAGGATGGCTCAAATGCCTTTGAAGAAAACACATTTTCGAAAAAAAACATGGCGTTACCAGCATGTCGCAGAGGTGGTCCGAGCCCGAGCTGAAGCCGCTGGTCTCAGAGTCTTCGGGGCTGCTGGAGCGAGAGTCCAGGAAGGAGCTGGAGTCCAGGCGGTTGGCCATGCGAGCCATGCTGTCGAACTTGGCCAGGAAGTCTGCAGTCATGCTCTCCGACTCGGCGGGCAGGTAGCCAGACGGCTTCCCGATGATGCTGCTGAAGGGGCTGTTGGGTATTCCCAGCACTGGGGAAACAAGATGGGGGAGCAATCAGTGGCCATTTTGGAGCGTCTGGAGGAGCCGCTGCAGAATCCTGACAGCCTCGTCACCGAAGCGCTCCAGTCTGAAATGTGAACAAGCCGCTTCTGCACGTCGAACAGCAGAATCGGCTTCGTGTGCCGAGTCTGCGGACCTGCCGAGTCCACGCGGCAGGCTAACCGGCCAGAGGTGCAGTGCCGGAAGGAATCCACCTTCAAAGTCTTTTCAAATTTACAATTTCATCCACCGCCAGCCGCGCTTCCCACAGATACTGCACGCCTTCCCCTTCAGCGCCGCACTACCTGGAAGACGCCTTAACCAAACAAAGTTTGGAGTCTGCACGGCCATCAGGCGGCGTCTGTCCTCTTGATAACAAAGTGTGTCATCAAGCGACCGAGTCAGACAGACAGACAGACAGACAGACAGCTGGGCCCGAGGGAATGACTCGGCTGTGGGCAACATTCAAATCTCTGGCCCATTTTGTTGCAGGCCCAGTTTGGAGGGATCTAAATGAAGTTGCGGCAGTCTGTTCGGAAATGCCGTGTCAAATAATTTAGTCCTCCAAACGGGTCATCGCAAGTGGGGCAACATCAGGCACCCCGAGGCTGATGGCGTTCGTTCGCACGTATGTACGCGCAGCAGCAGCAGCAGCAGCAGCAGCAGCAGGCTGATCAACAGGTGTCGCTTGCAAAACAGGACGGAGGGATTTGCAGCGCGTCTCGTCAGGGGCAAATGAGAGAAGCTGCACTGGGGTTCATGTGTCTGCTCGCACTGTGAAAAGCATCCAGGCAAAAGTGCCTAATCATCCTTCCGGGCGACGCTACGGCCTGCTCGCACATTGGCTGCTGCCTCTGCAATTCTTCTAATAAAACAAACCACAGAGCTAATACATGACCCCACCTCCTCCATGTGAGTTCAACCACGTTCAACCACCAGCTGCCCCCCCACCCCTCTTCCCACCACCACCACCTCTGAACATAGTTGAAATGCTTCAGTACTTACTGGACGGGGAGCTGGACTGGACCTGCGAGGGGTGTGTGTGTGTGTCCGTGTCCTGGCTGCTCCAGGGTCGGTCCCATCCGGACAGCCGGAGAGACTGGAGGCCCAGCCCCAGGTCGGTGACACCCGGCGGGCCCCTGGACGACGGCATCTCCTCGGAGCCCGGCATGACACCGCAGTTGGGGAAAAGCATCCTGCTGCCCACTGCAGCCAGCTCCGACTCTTTTGGGTCCAAAATCCAGTTCGGAGGTTTGGGAGAAAAAAAAAAAAAAAAAAGAAGAAGAAGAAGAAGAGAGGAGAGAAGTGTTAAGGCAGCTACGGTAGAGCGGCTGTTACACACACAGAGACACAGAGAAAGTACAGAGAGATTCAATGCAAACGCTGAGGAAGAAAGCGAGATGAGACGCCCGCCCGGCCGTCCGTCTGTCTGTCTGTCCGTCTTAGCCGTTAGCCTGATTGACAGGGGAGCTAACCTGCTGCCTCTGTGCTCGGTGGAACTGCCATGCATCTCCGTCTGCATCACTGACCCACCTAGCAGCATGTGACATGGCTGCTGATGCACTCGCACACCCCTGCTAATGACATCAGCACCCCCCCGCCACCACCACCACCACTAGCAGCATCATCATCGCCGTCTATTTCTTCCGGGTTCCGCGTCCAACGATGGTAATAAAAAAAAAAAAAAAGAAAATCCTGCGATGCCCCCCTTCCCTCCCTCCTCCCCGCCTTCTCGGCTCGTTGATAGAATCACTCCACTCTGGCAGAAATAGCACTTCTCCGAGCGGCTCTGATACAGCCGCCTGCTGCTGCTGCTGCTGCTGCTGTCGGCTTACACCGTTTCCTGTTTGAGCAGAGAGGGGAGGGAGGGAAGGAGAGAGGGAGGCAGGGGGCAGAGCTTCAGCAGCAGGGTGGGAGGTAGCATGGGAGTTGGGAGCAGTGACTCAGCTGTTCATTTTTTTTTGTTTATTTTTCAAGCACCCGAGATGAAAAGCCAAACCTAAAAAAAAAAAAACAACAAAAAAACCCAACAATTCCAACCAACTACGAGATTGATTTTCCCACATCGGCACACGCAGGTGGAGCGTATCAGTGCCTTCAGAATCTCAAAGCAGCCGGAGCAGCTGACTGATGAGGTGTTGCACCAGCTGCTGCTGCTCCTCCCTCACCCTCTCAGGCCTGGAAGGCAACCAGCTCCAGCCCTGATTCAGCACCACCCAGCCAGTGGCGGTGGGAGGGCACAGAGGGCAGACATTTAGCTCCGCCTGGGCACAGAGAGTCATTTCACCGTCACTCGCAATCCAGCCAGCCAGCCAGCCAGTCAACGCCGCAGCTGCTAGACAGTAAATATTATATCTTCAAGCGGATTAAGGCTGGAAATTGTCCGTGCCAACATGTCAAATCAAGTGCAAGAAGAGAGCACGCGAGGCACTCTCGTCTGCTGAGTTTTTATTTCAGTGCATCTCGCGAAGAAGTAGAAGAAGGGGGTGTGAGGGGGCGGGGGGGGCGGGGGGGGGGAGTGCTGCAATGCTGCAGACCAGCAACGCAGCATGAATCAGCTGCTGGCACCCGAGTGAAAACAACAAGGTGAAACAAGTTTAACAGAGGGAAACGCTCGTCCTTTAACGCCACGCTTGAAATAACCCTCAAAAAAGCCGAGATTACAGCAGACGCTTAAAATATTATGCCCAGTCATAGTCTGTCATGCTGGGTCAAAACAATTTAGCCTCAATGCATGAAGCAGGATTTTTGAAAGTCATGTAAATCATGATCACGCACTGTTCTAATCACTGAAATGAAGTGCATTAATGTGTTCAGGACACAGTCAGAACATTATAGAAGAAACAGCTCCCATTGACAGAATATGCGAGGCTCAAAATCTGAAGATTTACTCATTGCGTCTTTCAACAAAGTAGCAGGAGAAATTTTCAGCGACCAGTCTTAACTTGGTAGGAGCAAATAGTTGTGAATGCATATTCTGCAAATGCAAAAAACACCCACACAGTCTGTTTTTCCGTTTCGCCTCTTTTCGCGCCTGGACATCGGAAGGTTTTGCTGTTGACAGTGAAGCCACAAATGAAGAACCCCTGAAATGGCATGCAGTTTATAGTGGCACGTGACAACTTAAAATAATAATTAAAAAAAATGAAAGCTACCTCCTAACAAATATAACCGTTTGGACTGAGTCAAATTTCCACTAGGGCTGCTAGTTTACAACTAGAACTACAGGAAGTCAAACCAGAGCCCCTCCGATCGGCCACTTTCCGTGGCAGGTGCCACGTCATAACTATGAGACGGTCTGGCTGTTGCCAAGTGCCATTGAGATAATTGAATAAGGCCAGTTTTGCTATATTCCTCCCAAAATACATACATATTCTGGAGGTATATTTAACATTTTCAGAGAATAGTAGTTTATTTAGTAGTTTTCCGAGACCTTCAACTTTAAATGCCGAGTCAGAAGTGTCACAACTCGCTAGCAGCGTCTGGCTTACAGCCGCCCTCCAGCGGTGTTAGCATACCAACATCCTCCTGCCAAACCTCGCTCGCGTGTGTGTGTGTGTGTGTGTGTGTGTGTGTGTGTGTGTGTGTGTGTGTGTGTGTGTTGGGGGGGGGATAAAGTGGGGACTATATTTACCACACAACATGTCGGGCTTTCCCCTGGCACTGTTGGGTGTGGTACACACGCCGGTGAAGTCCAGCGCGTTGCCCAGCATGGTGTTCATCCTGCGGAAGATGTCCGCGTTGCTGCAGGTGGAGAGGGCCGGAGACTCGATGTCGGTGTTGTCCAGCCTGCGGGGGTCGTTTCTCTACAAAGGGAAGGTGGGGGGGGGGACCAAAACCAAAATATGGAGACAAGTGATGAAATGATAAACGAAATTAAGTTTTAAATAAAGTTTTTTTGTTTTTGTTTTTTTTTTACTTCGCAAATGAGAGTCAAGCACTTTTAAGTTTTTTTTGTTTTTGTTTAAAGAAAAAGAGAGAGCGTTCTCAAGCACTTTGAAGTTATTTTTTCCGTAAAAGGAAGGAAGGAATACATTTATCACCGAGGGGGCGACTGCGGTTGTTTTTTTAAACATATATATATATATTTTGTCACACCCAGCAGCGAGTTGTTGACCTGACGTTTGTGCAGACTTGTGTTCACTCACCAGGGAAAATGCCATGATGTGGACAGCCTTAAGAGAAATGCCACAAAAACACCAGCGCCCCTCTGGAACTTTTCATATTTATGAATACTGCGCTGCTCCGGCTAATTTGCGCAAATTAGCAGAACGTGTGCGTACTGCGCGGCAATTGGTTGGCTCGTGAGGGCCCCAGCGTGTTCACGTGCCACACATCAGAGAGAGGGGCCGCAACTAGTGCGGGTCACGTCACGTGAGAGTGACGTAACGTCAACATTTTGGAGTTATTATTGTTTTTGCGTTCAACAGGCGGAGCACCGTTCCACCACATCTGTCTGACAACACAGAATCATAGAATGCAATAATATTTCTATTAATCACTTTTTATTCAACCCACTTTCTCTTACCGCTTCTCCTGCTGTGCTCAGGGTCTTGAATTCCTGATTCCTGAGATACCAACAACACGGAATAAACGTTATTTTAACATGATCTAAATGTTTATTTCATAGTGCTCTGCCCAAGTGAAAGGCGATTTTTAAAATGAACCATCCAAAGTAAATGCTGCTGATGTAAAGGTCTCCAAAATCGCAAGAACAAGTCCAGTGACCTCACCTTAACCTGTCTGCATTAAGATGACCTGGACGACTGAACCTCCACAGACAAAACTGATTGGTGGCTCTGCTGCTTCAAGGCCCTTTTTGGACGCACATTTCTCTTTTTTCTTTAACTTTGCAGAGTTAGGTGAAAAATATCAAACGAACCTGTCAAATGTACTTCAGTAGTGGCCCCTTGTAAGTAAACTGTTCCACAGAAAATGCCACGATTTTATGTTAGGTTAGGTTTTTCAAAGAGGTCACCTTAAAAAGCTGTTAAAAATCCAGTAAAGGGCGGTTCTTTAGAAAAAGAACGGCGCAAACAGACAATATAGGGTCAATGGGTTCATCATCACCTCTGCCCGTTTGCGGAATCAGCCACTAGAGGGCGATACAGGAAAACATTTCAATGTTCGTTCCTGGTTGGAATCGCAAGATATGTTGATTTAATTATAAAGAAACTTGCACAATATTTAGATGGCCTTTTATTGACTTAATGTAATTCAATTTAGGCTAAAATTCTAATGTTTTACCTTAAAAAAAAGTTGGTAAATTTGATTTACTCTGTCCTCGCCAACACATTCCAATTATGACAGGTATCTTTGATTTCCTTTTGCAGTGTCATCCGTATTTTCTATTGACTGTTACTTTGAGGAATATCGGTTCATTAGGGAAAATATCAGCGGCGGAAAAATAACTTAGCAGGAAAAGCACTCAAGGGACACTGAAATTCTAGTGAAAACATGAACACACACAGATGGAGATGCAACAGTGTTTTTTGTTTAATGGGGAAGCGGGAAACTGCTCACATTTACAGAAGAAAACTGAAGAAAAGCCAATGTTGGGGCTTTCACTTCAAAGCATTTCCATCTTCATACTATTGATTTTATGTCAATTCAAATATTCTGACAAGGCAATGTTAGCTGACCCATTTATTTTCCCATGAAGGGCAAGTTCTTCCTCATCTTTCCTGCAGTGTTTGTGTTTGAACATTTTCTATCATCAGCTCTCTTTAAGCATTTATTAAACATTCTTGGGGGCTAAAAAAATAAACTGTCATGGTTCATTTTGCATTGAACAAAGGACAATTTACATTTCCTCAATGTAGCACTTTACCGTCATTTTAGATTATATAATAAACACATTGGTAAAATCATAAACATACTGTATGTTAAAAAAAGAAAAAAAAAAAGTATGGCTTGAAGCTTAAACGGCTTTAAATTAGAATTGGATACAAGAAGGTGCAGCTCTCGGTTAGATGCTGACAGGGAGAAATGCAAGGCGGGGCCTCTGATGATGCTGTCAAATGGAGGAAACATTTAATGCGGAACCAGTCGCATGTATTTACAATGAATTAACTGCTACAATAAAAGGGCAGCACCTTTGGAGCGAAGCAGCTGCTTGTACGGAGAGGATCCACTTAACAGCCCCGCACGGAGTCGTCACGGTCTGCTGAGCAGAGAATCTTCACCCGCTTCTGGAGACGCGAGCGTGGAGGCCGTGAAGCAAACGGCCGCTAATCCACCAGTGCATTACAAATGAAAAGTTGGCGTGAATTATTGATGGCGACATCTGACGTGTGCAAGTTCAATGCCTGCTGTTAGCAATACAGTGCAAGAGAGTCTGATTGGCCGCAGCCACAAATGACAGATGTCCAAACTGAATGCATTCACCTCTTTTATTCATAAGATGGGATTTCTTTTTTTTTAACATTTTAATTATTACATCTTATGCACAGCAGATACGAAGACATACATGTTCTAAACCACAAACTAAATTCCTCCGCCGCCGTAATCCTGCTTCCCATTTCAAAATGGCCCCTTCTCCAAAAGCAACCCTTTTACGTTTGTAGTCCAGTTCACATTCTGAAATATCATTTTACAGCAATCTCATTTTAGCAGAATGGCACGAGCCACGTTCAGAATGACCATTCTCTGACATATGCCCACTTACCCCTTTTTTTTTTTTTTTTTAAACAAATTGCACTTTTTTTTCCTCCTCTTTAAAACTACATCGACAGGATTATAGGATCAAAAAAGTAACACCAAAGAACACAAGAGACGACTAAACATCCAACTTATACAGGATCATTATTTTAGTTGCATAAAAATGCATAAATATACATCACGCAAAAAAAGTACAAAAAAATATTTGCACTTTGTTTTGCTCAAATAATGACAGACATTGATATGATCGTAGGGACTGGGATTGTCATAGAACGTAGGGATGCATTCACAAGGTCCATGCAAGATAAGCCATTTTACACAACAGCCTAGCTTTCACAGAGGTAAGACCAAGGTTCTACGGGAAAAACAAAAATACTTGCTGTCTACGCCATGAGGCAACACAAACACTAAGAAAAATTAGGATACACAGAAGTCTGCGCTCTAAATTCATGCCAAAAAGACTAACATGCAATGACTCTTAACGCCTCTAATCCTCCCGGGAGCAGCGGCCCACCGTGAGAGGACTAGCTTAACAACAGTAGCTTCGATACGTCAAATTTTCCTCAGCAACAGCCATTCCCTCGGACTCCACTTAGGCTGCTGCATCAGCTTTTGCGTTTTCTCTTGTCTTTTGTTTTATGAAGTGCTACGATGGTACCGCAATAGTTGCCAAGGGTAAGCTCAGATTGTCGACAGCAAGGTGGTTCTCAAACTCGCCCCCAGACAGGACTGAGGAGGAGATATAAATACTGTTTGCTCATAGTAATGCACATTTGTCCATTAAATAAACCTGATTAAATTAATGAAGAGCTCGGTAAACCTCACTTCAGCTGGACAAAGGTGTGGTTTCCAGAGGCCTGGGGGAGACAGAAAACAAAAGTCAGTCCAAAACGGGTCAATAAAGATTTTATTCCAAAGCAAACATCCGTCGTTAAAAAAAACAAACAAGAAATGAAAACAAAACTGCAATAGCTTGACTTCTAATGTGTCAGCGGCTCTCAGTCTCAAGACCATGTGTTTCAATTTAAAACTAAAAGTGTGCAGAAAATGCAGCGGTTCTGTACGTCTTTTTTTTTTTTTCCCAATAGCTCCTTCTGATTGTGTGTTTAAGACAAATAGCCGACAGGGTCATGGCGAGACAGGGGATGCACGAGCAGTTCCAAGATTTGCTGAATTGAACACATCAGCCTGGTGAGCAGCAGGTCTCTGATGGAGTTTTACTAGTTTCAAGAAAGTAACAAGGAGGGGAGGGTCTCTTGTAGGAGGAGAAAAGACTTCATACTCTGCTTTTTTGAACAGTTCTTGGGGAACCAAAACAAGAAACTACACATGTGCCTTCTGTGACGCATTCCTACCACCTTTTCTTCTGCCCCAGCCCCAAACAGCTTCTCCAAATCATCCTACAAATGTGAATGCAACCACAACTGTCTGCCGCCCGGCCGCGATTGTTAGTTTAATATTTGTCTGGCAAAACCAGACCCAAAACTGACTTTACATATTGTTCTGGGGTCGAGCCCCCCTACTGGTAACTGTGATCTGTAGGAGGACAACTATTCTAGCCAATTCAACTGTGCGTGAAGTGGTTAGTTCCTGCTCCACCTCAGTCACATGCCTCATTGCCTGATTGCCTGCATTTCCATCCAGTTGCGTGCAGAGGCCGTTTTGCCTGCACCGATTGGCGCTGCCTCTTTAAACGAGACGCCTTACACATCGGCATAGGACCGATTCTCAGTTTTGAATTGTGGACTGATCCGGTGGCATTCATTTACATTAGGTCCGTCACAACTATTGTGAGTCACAGACAGTTGGAGGAGCTATTTGGAGAAGGTTCGACATTTTTGGTTACCCTTCAGCAGCTGCAACATTTAATAGCAAAAATTTGTGTCGGGGAGTTTTTTTTTGTTTTCAGTTTCTGGTTGCATGATACTGAGTGAGCAGTTGGGAAAAGAGTGGGAGTGGGGGTTTGGCAAGATGAAAAATTCAAAAGAAAGGAAAGAAAGGAACAATGCACTGTTGCACCAAAGGTTACTCACTAAATATCTAACAAAACTGCCGGGACTTCCATCCAGGCTGGGAAGTCTCAGAGGGAGTAGGGTACCAGCGCATCTAAAGAGACACAAACACAGTCATGTGGACACCAGAGCAAAACCAGCCTCCTCTCCAAGTTTGACACATCACATCAGCGCACACACTTTAAAAAAAAAAAAAAAAGAAGGAAAAAAAAAATCTTTATCAGGGACACGGAACACGGTCCCTTTAAGACGTGCCCGCTGAAGCCATGGGAATGTGGGTCTGCTCACTGAGGACAATAGTCCCGGAGTAATTAACCGGCATGGAAACGTGGAGCGCTGAACCTCTCCATGTGTTAAACATTTCCATGGGCCAAAGCTGCTGGTGTGTGTGCCTCCACCTTCCCTCTAGATCTGCCACAAAACGCAGCAGATGGAGAACTGCTACTACGGGACAAAGAGCTTTATTGAGGGCTGTCGCAGCTCCAGGAATTCAGACGGAGATCAATCGGGAGAGCCTGAAGTCGCATCGAGGTGCATACAGACCAACTAAAGGGGTGAAAGGGAATAAATTTAAAAAAAAAAAAATGGTGAGGGGAGGGAAAAAGCAAGAGCTTCACAGTTCCGTCATCAGAGTTCAATTAAAATCTCGCTGCATCTTTTGTTGGCTTTATGTTCCACGGCAGGAGAGCTGGACAGCCGGTTGGCACCTCCAGAGAGAGCCATCAGCACTGACAGTTCCTCCCAGCAAATACCTGACATTCCTCGGCCCCTGGTGCCCAACAAACACGGACTGTGTAATAGCCTACTGGCTCGCAGCGCTCGCACTCCGCCGTGCTCTTAACATCGGGAGGGAGGAAGTCGGATCACAATGAACTTCAAATGACCCAACCAGGGAAATATTTTCCACTGCTATTGTTGCTGAAAAAGGTCCTGCCCGCTGCAGCGGCAGCAGCAGCGCTGCAGCCTTTAGGCGGCTGCAAGTTCAGGATGTAAACATTTATTTTTATACTCATTGAGTAGTGAAAGGTCCAAAACGGTTCTGGGTGAAACGCCGGTGCTTTCAGGTCTCGTTTACGCTTCAGCCACGACCCCATTCCATTTTAAGAAACCCTTTCGTCATTTTGTTAGCACGTCTTTGATAATTAGAAGACATGGGTCGTGTCATCGGTACGAGAGGCTTCCAGCCTCCAGAGGGACGTGCAGAGATCCATTAAAGCGCAGACGTAAATCTGTCCGAGGCTCATCCATGAGAAAAAAGGGGCCGCGAGCCAAAAACGGCCGGATGACGAGCGCAAAAAAAAAAAAAAGGGATTTAAAGGTAAGCGCACCAACATCAAAGAATGCACTGATGGCACGGGAGCCGAGACGTTTTCCATTTTAAAGAGGACGTTTGTTTAACACAGTATAAATCAAGGTTTTAGTGTCCGGCCCGTTTCCGAAGCATTACGACTGGACACGAGGGCGGCCAACTGTTGCTATGTGGGCTGGATGGAGAAGAGCGCAGCCTCAGGGGGGCCGCGAGATCATCTCAACACTGGTGAAGCAGTTTAGGACTGCACAGTCACATCATTCATCATCTTTTCCTCTCTGCAAATCATCGTCTCAAATGAAATGACTAGCAAGATGAATTTGTCCTTCCCAAAAAAAAAAAAAAAAAAAAAAGCCCACGTTCTGTTTTTGCTGAATCAGTACAAAGCCACTTTCACAGCCTTTAATTGTGAGAATCTAAGAGGTGTGTGTGTGTGTGTGTGTGCGCGCGGGCGAGCGAGAGAAACACGAGGGGAAAAAAGGAAAGGAGATGAGAGGAACACACACCGGTTGCTCCCTCACCTGGGCGTGGAGGGCTGCAGCAGCGGCAGCGGCCGCCGGGTAAGTGAAGGCGGCGTGTGGCAGGCCGGGGGTCAGCTCCGTAGTGTACAGAGGGTAGGGGGTCCAGGCATCCGGGGATGCTGGGATCAGTGCTGCCCCTGTCAGGTCATCTGTGGGAAGTGCAGGGTGAACAGGGAAGACAACAGAGAGGCTGACTGACCAGGCCTCCGGTGTGCGGGCTTCAAGACAAACGCCACAGCAGTCCGGAATGTGCGACCCCGAGGAGAAATGGACAAATGAACGCGCTGGAAAGCAGCTTCACCCCAGCTTTGCGTCATGAGAAGGTTTGCTCTGGGAGGCTTCGGTTAGGGACGCTCAGATTGGGATCAGGGTTACTTGAAGTATCAACTTCAGTCATAACTGTTTTACTTTACTTGACAAAAGTTTAAAAAAAAAAAAAAAACAACTTGCAGCTCGACGTTGTCATCACCCATCAAAAGAAATGAATAAATCCAGCAGGTGCTGAGGCAAAGAGAGCCCAGACGTGACTGCATCAGTCATATTCTCCAGCTGGGCGAAAGCAAAGCAGCCGTCTTAAAGAGTCAAGATGACACATGCACGTGGTGGTGAGTTAGTCCATCATTTGTTAGACTCTTTTTTTTTTTTAAACAGCCCTCCGCCCCCCCGCCCCCCCCAACGGTTTGCTGTAAAATAAAAACTCCACAGTATCCCTTTCAGAAAGCTTTTAAAAACTAAATGAAAAAAAAACAAAACAAACTCAGAGCAACAAGGCCAGTTGAGGCAAGTTGCGGCGATGCCGAGGTGAGAGTGGATGAGAGCCTAGAGTGGTGCAGCCGTACAACTTACATGGGTCCCGTGCAATGAAGTGAGCTCCTAGAGCAGGGTGGATATTTGTGGGGTTCGGTGTGGCCATCAGCTTACTCTTTGCCATCTTCGTGTTGGCTTTAGCAAACTCTAAGCGCAGGGTCTGGGGGCTTTCGGGGTCAAAACGGATGCCCTGGGGGGAGAGACGCAGGAGGAAGGGGATGGATGGGGAGGGGGGAAAATAGTCTGGTAAGGGAGGTGGGCTAAGTTTGAGCGGGGGAGGGGGGGGGCTGCAGTGGTCTCGCGTGGACCCCCTTTTCCAGAAGCCGTGTCTCGACACCTCAGGATGTATCCTTCACACTTGGCCCGGCGCCCCCCTGAAGGCAGCTCTAGCCGGACCGTCCTTTGGGACGGCGGCCACGCGTTCATTTACAACGCAGCAGTTGGCTACGCTGCGTTCGGAGCTAGCCTAAGTCATCAGAAGGAGCCGCTGCTGTAGGAATTCAAGGGAATTCAAATTCCAGAGTGGCACACTCAAGGTCGGCTTCAAACTGTCGCGTTGCACCCAATCTTTATTTCAAGCAACGTCCGCGTTGCTCCGCTGCACACAATCTGATGCGTGCAACTGCTAGCAGCTAATCAAGCTAACAACCGCAACAGTCTTGTCTAGATAGGCTGTCAACTCAACTTCCAACTTCTGAGTTGAGCAGAAGGTGCCATGTGGCTACAAGGATACACTCCTAAAATATTTCAACAGACTTGCATCTCTTTTTCCTCATGATGCACATCAAATGAAAAGATAAATATCTGCATACGCAATTAAAAAGGCGTGCCATGAGGAGACAGAGACGAGGAAAAGGGGGCCCGACGGCGAGACTTCCTGTGTACTTCCTGTCAGGTGTTTTTTTTTTTTTTATTTAAAACCCTGCGTGTGTTCTTGTGCCCTAAGCGTTGTGCCCACATGCAGGTGAGTAGTATCTTGGGTGTGTGTGCTGTCGTCTGTGTGTGTGTGACTGCTGGTGTGTCTAAAGAAGGGCTAATGCTATGAGAGAGAAGTGTTAGATACTGCCATTGTGGGCTACTGGGTGACCGAAAAAAATAAGAGGTTACACTACTGAAGAATGTGTTCAATGTGTCTACACATGTGGTTATAGAAACGGGTATCACAGTAAAAGCAGTGGTATGCAAAATAAAGAAAACTATACCAGGACTAAGAGAGGGAATGTGTATCAAGGTCAAAGTAAACTACCGTAAGGCTACGGGATTCTGGCCTCTTTCCAAAAATGACCCTGCCATTGAATTGTGAAAGACAGAATGGCTTGGTGAAAATTTGGAAAAGTTAAAAAAAAAAAAAAAAGAAAAGAAAAAAACTCCCAATCAATTTCATCTTTTACGGTTTTAGAGGTTTAAACAAATCTGTTAACACACAGTACACCAGAAAACAGGAGAGGCCTAATCAAAAGGAAATACAAATCATCGACAGAGGAAGAGAAAAAAACCCAAACTAAAACAGGGCCATGCTTACATTTAATGCATTTTTCGCAGCTTCAGCTCCTGAACGACTATCAAAGGTTACAAACCCGACAGGCTGGAAGACAAGAGGGAGAAACACACTGACTGCAAACAGAAGGAAGACACTGCATTTTGTTAAGACAACAATCATTTTTGTTTCCACAGTATTCAGGGATGTCATTGCGGTCACTTCCACTGTACCCTGGCACCTAACGCTCTCCTAACCCCATGTTTTCCAGGCAAAAAGCACCAGTAAAAAGCAGTGACGCAGGAACTGCAGCTTCTATCATCCTTTGCACTCCACTTGGCTTGTGCAGCTCTACTAGTAGAGTGAAAACGTGGCAGTTGATGAAAGAACTGCAACAAGGATTGCAAAAGTCCAGATGCTCTGGTGGGTTGGAAAGCTGATGTGATGCATTAGGGCATTTTTACTGTCGTGGTTTAAAATCTAGTGGACAGAGAGACCAATGTGCAATCCATCGTTACAGTTTAGAAGCCTGTTTTACTTTGAAAAATATTGTTCCATGCAAATATGAGCCGGATGCCATTATAATGTCACAGCTCGAAAATAATAATTATGCAGGACATGGAAAAGATAATACTAGTGTGTGTGTGTGTGTATGTGCGCGCAAGTGCAATGGAAGGCATCTCACCTGTTTTGATGTTAACTTAATCAGTGACCCTTCGTAACCCTGCGGGGAAGAAAGATAGCCAATTATCCACCCAGGAGTCACATGCAGGAAGTCAGGCATGAACACTTGGCTATATGGAGAGCAACCTGCCAGGGTGGTTGGTGCACCCTCACTGCCGGCAGACGTCTGTGGCAATGAGACACTTGGTCCAGTCAAAAATAAGAAAAAGAAAAAAAAAAAAAAAGGACCAAGTATTAACTGTCCGCACGACTCGACAACAGAACTGGTTAAAAGCTAAAGAACGAACATGTTGAGGAAAAAGAGCAGGGGAATTTTTGCCTGAGCGCACTATTGACAGATGGCTGTTCTCTGCTGATCCTGACTTACAGCCTCAGAAAATTAAACAACTTTCACTGGCTTTGATAAATCCGGAGCTACAACACAAACCACATTTACCTTCAGGGAGTCGGAGTCGAGGAAAATACGCACAAGACGAGCTTTTATTTAAAAGAAAGTAAAAAAATAAAACGGTGAGCTCGTCTGTGAAATCACACTTTGCTCCATTTCCACAGGGCCAGCCATGTTTGCACAGCGTACGGGGGAGGAGGGGGGCGGGGGGGGGAGTGGGTGGCAAGATAAGAACAAAAATGTGCATTTTTCAACAAACGCCAATAGCTGTGTGGAGAAATAACAGTTTGCACGGCGGGCCGGCTCTCTGGTCACAACCAATTGCGAGGGCTACTCATTTACACATTCCACAAGATCATCCATGTGCGAGGGATACCACTTCCAATTTGGTTAGGTAGGACACGGGCGGGAGGGGTGTTTGTGGAAGCGGAGCCCCGTCAAAAGAAAAACAAAAGGGGAGGAAAAAAAACAAAACAACCCAGAACAATGGACAAACACTGTCGTGGCCTCATTACCATAAATGCAAATATCTGGAGCTCCATCAAGAGAGGCTTGTTTGAGACGGAAGAGATGAAAAGTTGGCAAACAGTTGCTTAAAGGGGTTTTGTGTCGCTCAACAAATCCTTCAAATTGGGCTCCTGATTTTTGGACAGAAAACTTTCCACCAACTGCACCTGCTACACCGTAGCTACTCCTTTAATTGGTCTCCGAGACAGTTCGAAAGTCCAGCCATGCTCAAAACACACGCTGCCCTGAAAAACCCACAGGAAGGAAGTGGGCGGCGTGTGGTGAAAAGGGTTGGCGTTTCTCATTTTTTTTTTACATTTTTTTTTAGAATTCCTTGTCCATTTATAGGAATAGAACATGGATGTTCCATTCTTGCATGGATGAGGGTGGTCGTATCTTACCTTGAAAGGTCTGAAGAGGAGGTAAAGCTCCCTTGGCTTGATGTCGACCGGCAGGCCACTGACAAACAGCGTTCGTACCTGCGGACCAGGAGAAAGAGACGGCAGCACTTTAAATCAGCCGAAGAGCTCGGCGGGAAAAAAATCTGTCAAGGCAGCAACACAGCAGAAGGAGGCCACAAATGATTTCGCAATTCACCAACAATCAAACCGCATACAGATTTGGTGCAGTTTGCCAGAAGCAGTGCACATACGATAGACATAAATAGCTTCAGGTTCTAAAATAAGTTTTGTTTCCAATTGTTTTTTGAAGACCATCACTGCTGACAAAACGACAGGACCAGCCAATCAAATGACAGCCAACAGGAAGTTGTATTGATAACGAGCCCACAGATTTTCTCCTGCGTCTCCAACATGTTGTGGTTAGATGTCGAGTTTCTGACGTATCCAGAAAAAAAAAAAAGGGCAGCTGTTCAGCTTTTTGATTGTGACGGTCGATTAGCCACGCGTTTAAGCTAGCTTCAACAGCTTTGAGGCTAAAACACGACTTCGAGGGTTGCAGCCTCTCGTTGGCCTTTTCTCAAGTCAAAAGATTTCAATGAATGTTAGCGCATACTGATCAAAGCCTCCCTACTAAAAAGAATTCTTGGCTAAACAGCAGCGTGTGTCGGAACTCTCGTTTATTTTCTGGAATATGACCCAGTTAAAAAAAGTTTTTTTTAAAAATCACCACTTCTCACAACTTTGACAACCTGATTAAAAAAAAGCAGCGATTTCAAGTGGTCTCAGGATTGTGTCAGTGTGTTTATGCTTCCCATGAAGAACGATTGGTTAGAAAGGGCTCAAGATTCACACCCACAGAGCTGATGCAACAGAAGGTTCCAAAAAAGCCGAGAACCAAAACAGAAAAACAAAAAAACACCTAATTTCTCGGAGATTGAAGCCAGACAACAGAACTAGAGGCTAAAACACAGTGTGTCACCGTTGCAGACAGCCATGTGTGGCTCGGATTAAAGAGCTCTGACTGTTCTTGGAGAAATTCCCATGAAAATACTTCCTCGCAACTGTCATTGATTTTAGATCAGCTGGAAAATGTCTCCAGACTGAAACGCAGGCTTGAAGTACCCGACATCACCAGCAGGAGAGTTCCAGTCAGGGTCCAGCTGGGGCGAAACATAAATCCAACCTTGCACATGTTCTGATTAGACACCTGAATATATCACGCTTCTCTCAGTCGGCTGCAGGAGAAGTAGAACCGTCAATTGGATTTTCTTCACATTAAAATGCAAAAAAAAAACACTTTTTTTTTTGAATCAGATCCTTTGCTATACAACCAATTCAAGACATAAATCGTAAACGGACATGCTAATCTAAACTCTAAGGGAACGCAACGATTCTCATCCTGCCACGGCCCCCAGGAATCCCCCCCCCCCCCCCCCCCCCAACAAGGACCCCAGGAACCCTCCCCGGCCAGGAACTGAGAGCCCAAGTGGTGCGCAGATCAATGTGGCCGAGGAAACAAAGTGTGCAGTGCGAGGCCCATTAGTTCCCAGCCGGTGGGGAGGCCCTCGGCACAATGAGGGCTGCCAGACGAACAGCGCTGGACAACAGTGCACAGCGTGACACCATTTCCTTCCTCTGACCCGCGGCCCCAAGCCCTGCCGGCCCTCCGGTATTTTTCAGGTGGCGCACAGCAGCGATTCTCAACCCTTTTTACAAGTCAGCGCATAGATACACACAAGGGGACGCTCGCTCAAGGCCGGCGCAGCTGGACGACGGAGACGATTTAATCTGTCCATCAGCGTCTCGTTGACGGAGCGACCGATGAAATCCAGGCATTTTTAATTAAAACAACCAAAAAAAAATACCTGCAGATTTCTTCACAGAAATAAATCTATTCAAAAGGCCTTTTGTGTTGACAGTTGGCTGAGGTGTAGTGACAAACGGACGAACGGGGCTTCAGAAAATAAAATCTGGGGCCTGTTTGCTTGATCTCTGCCCTGAATTGTCAAAGAGAAGAAACACAAGGAGCAAATTAGGCCTTAAGGAGTCAAGTGGCCTCATGTGGCTTTTGTTGTAAGGTAATGGGAACAAAGGAGGCGCAACAAAAGCGCCTTTGCTGTCTCTCCAGAGGAGTCATTAGGAGGGAAAACACACACAGACACACAGGGGCGGCTGCGTTTGGAAAAATCTGGTAGAGTGGCAGGTTTTTCACTCAAAAAAAATAATCTCACCAAATTAAAAATATAGCGACCGCTGATGTTTCACTGCCACAGTGTCACGAGGCTCGAAGAGGCCGCGGCGTCAGAAAACTGCCGATTTTTCTCCCATTTTATTTTAGGCCCTGCGAACGCAACCATGACGCATCAAACGATGCGGATGTAAGGCAGAGAGGCATGCAGGCCCTATTCAATTAAATTCAGTAAAGTAATACGTCTTTTGTTTTGTTTTTTCCCCGGACAAAAAGGTTGTAAAATACAATGGTTCAGCCTTTTAAAACACTAACATACAGTGTTCGTTCAAGCAACAAAAAACCCCAAAACAAACAAACAAACAAAAAACTGCCACTACGTCAGGTGAACAGCTAGCAGCGCGACAACAGGCCTCGGATATACGCATTAACCAAAAAAAAAAAAAAAAAAAAAGTATGGCGGCGGTGATTTTCTTTAATTGCTCAATTTAAACCGCTAATTACGGGACACCTGGTGATGTGTTCAGGACGGTCTTTTTCTTTTTTCTTTTCTTCTTTTTTTTTTTTTGAAAAACGAATCTTCACCGGGAACTTAACCGTTACAAATGTTTCATCATGCGGCTTGTGGCAGCATCTCTGACATTTCCTTACAAGGAAGAGAATTGTGGATATTTAAAAAAAAATATATAATAATAATTAAAAGCTGAATCCTCAACTCGCTCACGCACACATACACACACACACAAAACCCGACAAGGAGAACCGGCAACTCGCCCCCAACTAATGTCAAACATTAACGATAAAAGGGGGAATGAAAAAAGTTTAGCAGAACTCGCCTCTTCCTCGATGGAAACGTTGTTGTTGGGCTCGGGGTCCGTCTTGAGGCTCATGGTGCCGCTGGTGTCCTCGCTGGCCGCCGCTGCCTCCGCTGCTGCTGCTGCTGCTGCCGCTGCCTCTGCTGCTGCGCACACAATCAGCTCCTTCTTTCGGCTCGGCTGCTGGCCGCCGCTGGTGGTGGTGAAGCCGCGCTGGAGGAGCTCCTGGTGGCGCTTGAACTTGGGCAGAGAGGAGGCGCTGAGGTTGTGGAGGTGTTGCTGGTGGTTCTGCTGCTGCTGCTGCTGCTGGTGGTGGTGAGGCGGCACTGCTGCTGCTGCTGCTGCTGCTGCTGCTGCTGCGGACGCCGAGCTATCCGTGGATCTCTTCGGAGAGCAAGTGCTGCGGGAGAGAATCATTCATGAAGGGTGGAGGGAGGAAGAGGAGATGAGGAGAGGGAAGGAAGGAAGACCGGCGCGGGAGAAACTGGACGTGAGGAGGTGACTGCTTCGATCCCTTTCTTTCTCTCTTTCTGTCTCTTTTCTCTCTTGTTTTTTGGCCCCTTCCTGGTGTTGGTGTTCGTGGCGGTGCTCCGTGTGTGTGTGTGTGTGTGTGTGTTAGTGTGCGTGTGAGTGAGTGAAAGATAAAGGTGGGGGGGAAGGAGTGCGCGTAAACCGGAGCCCGGAGGAGTCTGTGCGCCCTCACATCAACGCGCTCAGCTGTGCGAGTTTGTGCGGAGGAGGAACAAGTAAACTTTTCTCATTGGACGACCGCGTCTCTCTCTCTCTCTCTCTCTCTCTCTCTCTTCCAAGTGTGCAACATGACCACCCCCACAAACCAGTCTCTCTCTCTCTCTCTCTCTCTCTCTCTCTCTCTCTCTCTCACACACACACACACACACACACACACCTCCTCGTTTCAATTAGGTCATCAATTATGTTTGAGTCCGCTGTGTGTGTGTGAGCTCTAATCAGGCCGCAGATCCACCTCAGCTGTTGCAGGAAGAGGCCTCTCTCTCTCTCTCTCTCTCTCTCTCTCTCTCTCTCTCTCTCTCTCTCTCTCTCTCTCTCTCCTCTGTGGTGGGGCGAGCGGGTCCAGGGTTCAGTCAAATTTGAATAAAAAAATACAAATGAATTCTGCACCTTTTTAAATATGTTTTTTCATTTTTTTAAATAAGGCTATTTTCCCCTTTTAAAAATGTTTTTTTTAAAAAAAAATAAGGAAAAAAAGACAAAGAAAATATATATACTCTGCAGTCAAGAATTGTTCACAATGAATAAAATTCACAGAAATGAACTGAGATGCACCTCGTCACAGATTTCAAGCAGCAAAAATGTTGCATTTCAAGATTTTCTTTTGCTGTTTTCAGTCCATTTCTCATTTTATTTATTCTTTATCTGCAATCAAAGAGTATTCACAAAAAAGCAACAATTATGTAAGATGGTGCAACGCATTGCTTTTCGCCATGATTGCTTTTATTTCAATAGTCTATAATAAGTAACAACAGCAATATCAAATAAAAAAAAAAATAATAAGCTGGCGAGGATTTCCATTTTAGTGTTTTGTTTATTTGGACTTTCAGTGCAGCTGATGTTCTTCTACATGTAGACCAACAAGCTGCCATCAGCCAACTCTGTTTATTATTTTCCCTTGAAACCCTTCCTTTGGTGGATCTTCCCTCCTTCAGTCTAATATTTGAGCTTGGCATCATTTGCTCCTCCGGGTTTCCTTTTCTTTTTTTAAATAAGTGAAGTCAGAGAAATCCATTTGGGGAAAAAATGAGAGAATTTACAATTTTGTGCTCATTTCACCCACCCAGCAGTGTCACATTGGTCGAGAGCGGCAGCAGCAGGACCAAGCCAGTGAGTGTGTTTTTCGCCCTCTTCCCCAGGCTGATGTGGTGCTGGTGTGAGCGGACAAGTGGGCCTGCGCCGTGCTGCGTAGCTCTGCGCTGGACGCGAGCCCACAAGCTTGCAGAGCGTTTCCTCACAACAAGGCGGCTCTCTAAAGGCCAGGCAGCTTCCTGACTTTGTGTCGGGACACAATCGTACCCTTCGGGTTGAGAGGGGGGGAAAGGGAGGGGGTTACCGAAGGGACGGACGTACACCCCCAGCCCCCACCTCCATCCCAAACTTGCTCCCCTGCTTCTCCACACGCTCGCTTGCAAATGTCCAGTCAGCTGACTGAGCGAAGATGCACAAGCAGATGTTTGGGCCAGAGGTTCTGTGGCACGTGAGTTATAAATACCAGGCTTTTGTCTCAGTGTTTGTGACCTTTCATTGTATTTTCTCATGCGGCAGTATTTTTACTGCGTGATGCAAGAATTGAAACAATAAGATGTTAATCACCTTAAGATTTTTTTTTTTGTTCTGTAAATTGCTCTGAAAAATTATTTTAATAATATCTGCTTCTTTTGTATTTTAGCCTAACGGCCTGCTGCTCAGATATACAGGACAGACCAACATATACAAATACAATAAGTGATGGAGGTGATAGTCAGCTGGTAGCCAACACACTTAGGAATTTCTGCCCCGTGAGAAATAAAATAATCAAGAATTTATTGAATTACACTTAGCATTTAAGGATGAATATTATCTTTATCCTCGTGAAGGTAAAATTCAAAATAGCCTCAATCAATAAATGTGCTGCTAAGTGTTGAATTTGTTCAATGTGTGCTGCACTTTGTGTCTGCCATCAGGTTGCTCCAGCACAGAGGGACTCTGTCCTGATGGACATCATCAGCATCTTGCAAGATGATAACATCACCTGTTTCAATTTTATCACACAACAATTTATTTCATTCACAATTTAAATAAAAAATAATAATAATTTCTTCCTTTGCTAGATGCTAAAGAGCTTTTTTGTTTGTTAATCTTGTTTAGAATTGAGTTGAAATAATTTCATTTTTTTTTAAAAAAAACCAAAAAAACTGACATTTCTTTGTTTTTGCTGCTTAAGAGATAAAAAAAAACAGACGCATTAAAACACAGTCACATATTTTAAAAATGAGAAATGAAAAACAACAACACTGTGGGTGTATGTTTTTCCCTCAAAGGATGCTTGAGGCGGCTGAGTTGCTGAAACCCTCTGAACCCTCTCTGCCTAAAGACGTCACCGTCATCCTCAGTGCCAGTCAGAAAACAGCTCTGCAGCGAAGCTGCTGCTGCTGCTGCGCCATGTCTTATTTATACGGCAGCCAAATTTAAAGGACCTCTCGGTGTTGTTCGACGCTCAGCTCGCAGGCCTCCTCCTCTTTCCGAGCGTCGACATAGAGCCTTTACATAATTGAGGGCCGAGACTCTTATGGCTGAAATCATCAGGAGGCGTTTATTTTTTTATACGGCTGCAGAACACGGGCCTCTGTGCGCACTGAAATTGCTGCTCATTAATTGACAAAATATAAGTTTTTTTTTTTTTTTTTACGGTCCTGGAGCATGTCGTTCGACTCGTCCCACGAGTCCCAATCCTTGTTGGAGCTACATCCTGTCAGCTCAGGAGAATGTTCACATCCATAGGCGCGGAATGAGAATCATTCTTTTGCAAATGAATACAGTGAAAAACTAGATGAGGTCATATGTTCCCACAAAATACTGAAAATGTTGGGACCTGTGTGTATTTTTTTCAAATTATACAAAAATATTTGTGAGAATAAAATGCAATAAGGGCATTAAATAACATTTAATGTATCTAGTCTTCTTTTTATTTCCTGATTATGTGCTTTTGCCCCCTTCGAAGTCATCTATATCTATCGATATTTTTGTTATCAAATATGGGACAGAATCCCCTGTAAATTCAGTTGTTTAGACACAAAAACAGAAAAAAATCTGAAAAAAATGTATTTTTTGTAAAAAAAAAAATAAAAAATAGATTACATCTCCAATCCTTAGAAATGATTTGAAACTGAATCTAAACCTCTCATTTGAATTGTGTAAAAATATCCACAAAACTGTTATCTGGGTTCCCATTTTCCTCCAAACACCCCACCAAAAAAAAAAAACACAAGATGTAAAAACATGGCTGTCAAACAGGAAGTAAAAAAAAAAACCCTTGGTGCTGCGGTGTTAATAGAGATGTTATTCTGTCCAATCCTCCTTCTTTGTCTGAGCTAATCCACACAGTTGAGGGGCTTTAAATCAGATCTTTACGCCGCCCTCCTTTCGCCCGCCGCCGACACCTGACAGCAGCCGAGGCTGTGCAGCTCAGAGGCTCCGAATGAGCCTCATGTTTTATTTGCGAAAAGCGGCCCCATTGTCCCATAAGTCACCTCGCACAGCACTCTTCTGCTTCACGCCACGTTGAGCCCGTCCCAGCGCGTTAGCGTCACCCGCTGCTAAAGCACTTAACTTGTGTTCTGCGTGTCCTCTGTGGTCGGGCCAAACATCCATTTGAAGGAAACTTTGAAGCGGCGTCACCCACACACAGAGCGAGGGGGAGGCGCGGGGAGGCGCCCGTGACGTTTCCTGCATGCTCTGCCCAATAAATAGCCTGTTTTACGAATACATTAAAGCTAATTGAGGACATGTGCTCCTCCGCTCCGACAGTGCGGCGCTTCTGAGAGAGCGCGATTGTGGGCGATGGACTTCACCGGCGATGCAAAGCCAATCGTATCCTTGGTGTCACGATTAGCGAGTGATGGCTCAACGACTGCGTTAGCTTTTTTTTTTTTTAATCTCTTGCTGCTTTTTTTTTTCCCAAACACTTGTCAGACGTTGTCACACCTGCTGCTGCGAGAGCTCGGCGAGGGCAGCGGCGCTCCGACATCTGCTGGGAATCAATCATTCTGGCGGATAGCGCAGCGCTAATACGTATAGCTAACATAAGCTGAGAGTGGGTTGCATTACTCTGTAGCAGATTGAAATGCTAAAAGGTGCATCGTGTGTGTCACAGTAGATCAGTTGGTGCCCAAGTGACGGAAGCCAGCAGACGCTGCCAGATGAACGACACGTGTCATAGTCGGCTCAGGAGCCGTTTCACATTGACAATTTTCAGTCAGCTCTTTGTTGCATTCTGAGTCTTTAACAGCAAAGACCCATTTGTAATTGATGAATCGTAAATTGATGCAGAAAGTGAAACAAGTTGTGAATTAGATTTTGCTGTACGACCAAAACAAAAGGAAAATATGGGTTTCCCATGTATTTATATCACTATTAGCTAACACTGCTAGCATGCTAAGCCCAGCCAGTTTTGTTTGGAGGCATTTTTGGCTCCTGGGAAGAATTCTATTTGAGTTGGTGTTACTTTGAGGTTTATTTTTTCATTCCTGTTCTCACACTTGTTTACACTTATCAGCCCACCTTCACAAAATAATCTTGGTCATCATATCCTGAAATGTGTCAAATATGTAGCCTTCCAACAATCAACACCCCCTTATCAAACAGGATATGACATTGAAATTCCCTTTTGTGCTTCCATGAATAGAATCCTAAAATGCTAGCAGACTCTTAATCCAGGGCCACAACTGGGGCTTTGCCTTCAGTGCATTGGGAGAGATTCATGGTGGATTTACAGACTGATTACCATATGATTCGAAGGTAGGCAGGCAGCGTGCTGGGCCAATCAGGTCAATGCACTAGCAATCTATGAAAAAGGAGAAAAGATAAGCATAAATATTGGTGTTTACTGTACTGTACAGTCCATTAAAGTTAACTTAGTTAGTTGTCAATGTTAGCTTCATTAACCTGTCTAGAGTTGTATCCATGTGGAAGTGGAATGTAAAAAGTACTTTGAAGTTTTGATAGTGTTCTGTCCTGCACTGGCTCTGACCTCAGCCAGATGCTGTGGGTACTGATTCAAGTATGATACCACTGAAAGATACAAAAAAAAGTAACCAACCAGTATGCAGACGCATCAGCTCATGAGACAACAAAACGTGCCTGCTCTTCACCGGACTGTTGCAATTCCAAGAAAGGCTGTTCCTAACTGTAGCTACCTAGCTAGCTACATATCAATCACAGCACTTTACTGTGAACTGATATATTCCGGGGCTCAACTTCAATATTCAGCCTTGAAGTTTTCCCCTTAACCTCAGTTCACTGCCTCCAACAACTCAGCAACAACAGCAGTGTATTTGAAAAATGTCCACTGGGTGAGTGCCAGCAGTGGCCATGTTTACTGTCTCATGCGAAGCAGAAAACAAAACTATAAGCAGGAAGATGAAAGTCTTGCCAGATTGTGGGACGACCGTGAAATGGTGTCTTGCATATTGTTAGCTAACATCCTCATCTAACACAACAACAATATTTCTCCTGGATCTTGCGCAGCCTCCTTTTTTTTCTCAAGCACTTTTTTTCCATGCATGAAGTTCTGAAGAATCCAGTCAACGCCAATGACCGCCATCTTGATCTTTTTTCTTATAAGACCTATTTTCTCCTGCTCTGAAGCACCCAGAAAGTTCCCAGCCAGAGGAAATGCTGAAGGAGTGACCCAGTGGGACCCTTTCGAACACTCACTCTCTCAAGAAGCGGGACCAAAAAAAACTCCACAGAGATTTTGTTGACATGGGAAAAACATGTAACCTTCCACCCCCATATTCTCACCCTGTTTCTAATTTATACGTGGCAATAAAAAAGAAAAGAAAAAGTAATCGCTCTGAATCAACACAACAAACCAGCTGACTCATTCACATGTCAAAGGGAACATACAGGACACACGCAGCAAAATGTGCACTTTCATGGAAAATAAACACTTTTGCGGCACTCTCCCGCAGCAATAAGGTCTTCACTTCCTGTTTGTGTATGTAATAGGGGACACGGAGGGGTTCTGCTATTTAAACCAAAGGGCAGCGGATTCCCAGCTAGCTGAAGGCTGCTGGGACCCTGAAAGTCTGCAGCCAGCATCTCAAGGGGTTGTGGAGTGGGTGGGAAAAGCAGGAAAAGGAGGAAAACAAGATAATCTTGCAAAAGCAGAATGGAAAAAAGGGGATAATTAAACAGGGGAAGGGGGAGTTTTTCTCTGTCGTGCGACGGTTCTCCAGCAGGAGCGGCGTTTGTTGCTGCCTATATACAAGTTAACCTCTGTACTTAGTGTACACTCTTAAGTAGGAGAAAACAGGAGTACTACAGGATTATGAGGATTCACTGTCACCTTACAACTTCATGAGAAGGGAATCACTCGCACCCTCCCACCCCCCCAAAAAAAAAATACAAAGTAGCATTTTTCCACTAACAGCTAAGGATTGTCCTTGATATGCATTAAGACAAGCAGCTGTTTTGCGCAGATTTCAAGTCTGAAACTTGAACCGTTCATCTAAAAAAGCTCCAATCTGAAATATTTTCACAAAGTCAGAATACGGCCGGACCAATCACAGAAGCACACAACTTCTCCTCATTCACAAGAACAACAGAGAACTTTGCTTAAGGCTCCTCTTTACTCCTGACTGCCCTCGGACACAGTTTAATGCACTGCAGAGCATTGCAGCAGAGCAGTGACACCAGCCAAGTGTCAACAGACGCAACTGCTTGTGAAGAAATCTGATTGGCCCGATTGAGGTGGGCAGGAAGTTTGGAGCCTCCTGTTTTCAGACGACTTCATTGGGTTCGTTCTCCGATGGACATGTGAAATAATATCCAATGGATTTGGGATTTGGGGAAACATTCATCGGAGCGTCAAAATGACCAAACTGCCACAAAAACCCTTCGATTCCAACCTCTGGGAGGAATAAGAGGAAAATTACAATGAAATTATTTTCACTGTAGGCCTTAGACATTGTTTATTGAACCACTTTGGTTTGAACAAGAGAAGCAAATTAAACACAAATCTTTGCGGAGACTATAAAGAAGAATAAAGCCAAATGCAGCTTGTTACTTTTGCTTTACGGTCTCGTCTGAGCCATTTAACGAGGACACTCTGCAGCAGCCTGTGGACATTCAACCAGCGCCGGCGTTTGAAAGACAGGAAGTGCAACTGTTGATAACAATCACGCCCACCAGTGCCGGTAACGCCTTCCTCCTTTAGACTCTCTGCGGAGAGAAACAGATGATCTTCTTGGGCAATTTTTTTTTTTTTTCCTTTCTGGACACTTAACTCTCAGCTGTGAGTTTCGGTCGTGTTCCATCTCTGGGCCCCGGCCGCTGGAATGTAAACTACCGACTGCCCACACATAAACACAGAGGGCTTCCCAACAACAGCCTGATGAGGCCACATGAAACACAGGAAGGGGATTATTGTTCCCATTTAGAATTCCGGATCATCACATAATTAAGACAAATTTATTTTACATGGCTTGGACCGGGCTCAAGGAAAACAGTTGTTGTTGCTGCTGGATGTGATTTCTCATTGGGCACTTTGTCTTTCAAACTACAGTTAGATTAGCAGCGCGTGTGTGTTTATGCTATTTGGGCTCATCGTGTTTTGGCAGATGCGTGTTTATTATATTGACGTGAAGATGACGTGCTTGTCAGAGCGAAGCCCCCCCCACCCGCACTGTTCGTCGCTCTCCTCTGTGTATTTGCTGGAACCGCTTTGGAAGCACGTGTTTTGCATATCTGGGCAGACACCTCGCAGCGATTGAAAACAAGCAAACAAACACACCCCAGAGTTACATTTCCTGCAACTGTCTGCGGGACACTAAACAAAACCTGGCAGACAAGCGACGCTGCGAGAGAACTTTCAAAAACGAATGTTTGTTTTGGTGCAAAGCAAAACCCAGGAAATCACTTTGCACCACACGCACGTCTGTCATGCGAAGCTTTGTTTTCTCGATGAGATGTGACGTGTGGAGCGTATCAAGCTTTCAAAGCACAGTGTTGACAGCTGAAGAAGCTTCCGTCTACCACTGCAGCCGGCAGAACTGCGGTGCGAAGGATGAAGAGGGCATTTGACTTCGGCTTTGTTTAATTAAAAATGCTACGTTCGTGAGTCAGCACGAGTAGCTGAATAGGTCCGTCACCTCGTTAGGCAGAAAGACTCCCAATAAGTCCATACTGCACTGCAGTCAGGCCACAGGAGGGATAAACAGCATCATAAAGGCACAACTTCAATATTTATTTATTCATTTTCCCAACAATGGTTTCTGTAAGAGATTTATAATTGACCTCATGCTTAATTTGACTTTAGCTTTCATTGGAACCTACGAAAAGACTGAAGAGTCAAACAGCCAATCCAATCAGCTGTGTAGAACATTGTCCAGGGCCTTGGCGTATCACAAAAAAACAAAACAATAAAGAAAACTAGAATTTGAAATCACACAATTTATCCTGTCAGAGAGCAGTTGGCAACTGGCGCAAGCTCCCATCAGAAAGCACAGAAGAAGACAGGGGAGACGTAGAAGTCTGGTAAAAACACTGAGAAGCCTTCAGTTGGTTTGGTAAAACCCTTTGACAGAGTCACCACTCACCACTGGGCAGCGCCACTGGCTGATCAATAGGGAGCTTCACACTGCTGCCACGAAGCTGAAGTAGCAATAAAAAAATAAAATGAAAACAGAATCTGGCTGGCCTACTTGAACAAGACGGATAGAAGCTTCTTACAATGACCTTTAAAGTGGTGCCTTCCCTTTCCAAATTCTCTTCTCTTTGTCAGGGAGAGATGAAAGATATTTGGGAACCTGGGGGAACTTGGAGCTGGGTCACACAGTCACATGCTCACATCTGAAATGCCATTGTAGAGAGGAAATAATTCCCATCCTCGGTACAGACTGCAGAAATGATAATGAGGTGAAAATAAAATGAAAGAATATAACGTTACTTTGGCCAAAATGGCTCTGAGTATTTTAACACCACAGCTACTGAAACATAACTTGAAGGAGCTTTTCAGCACTGCCTTCTGATCCGAGGAGCACCAGCCTGGTTCCAGGACGACCTCTTTAAATCTCAGCCGGCCGAACTCTCCCAGGCTGCACGCAGCGCAGGCATAGCTCCCGTCCCGCAGACCTCAACAAAGCAGTTTATAGCAGCGGGACGCAGCTCCGTCCCGCTCAGAGACACTAAATCAATCAGGTGTGAATAAACAGCGGCCCCGAGAGCCGAGCCGAGCCAGGCCAAGCCGGGCCGAGCAGAGTTCTTCTGACTGTGGCATTTCAGAGTGACGACGGCCTGGCGAGGAACCGATGAGGATCCTTTTCTACCTGGATGTAAGACGGCTTTGTCTCGTCATTCCCCTCTCGTCTTCATATTCTCTTTTGCTTATCATTTGTCTGTCTGAGGAATTAGATGTTAACAGTCCTCTTCTGCTGCAGTGACGAGGAGCTGCTCAGGAATTCAGCCGCAGGTTTGAACGCAAGAGCTCACAAGGCTCAGGATTCCGAAGGTCCTACGTTGTTATTTGAATATTACTTTTCCATTCTGGACTCTTGCAGGGGAATCTGTTATGATTATTCTCCCCACTAACCTCCAAAAAAACCTGTACACAGCTCCAGAAAACAGCATTTAGCCCCCTGTTTACAGCCTCTTGCTAAAACAGGTTCAGCTTGCTGTCCGATGAGTTGCGATGATTACGGACCTTCCACTCTTTTGGAAGGGGGATGAAAACGTGGTGGTCACATGCAGAGGGCGGAGCCAACACCTGTCCAAGGAGAGGGGGTTGGTAGCAGTGCCCTTTGTGATGTCCCAAAGAGCTCATTTTCCAGAGTGAATAAGAATATGGACCAAGCAAACAAACTAAAAAAAAAAAAAGAAAAGGACTATCACAACAGACTATTTTTTTGGGGTCCACTGACAGGATAATAATATTTTTTTTCAATTATTATATTTTTATTTTGTGTGTGTGTTTTAAGATTTTCTAAATTTTGTGTATTTGTATTTTTTTTTTGTATTAGCACACACTGCTGGAAAAGTGGGGCAAGCACATGAAGTAAAGGCTGAAGTTTTCTCATTTCTGAGGAATATGCACTGATAGGGGAAAAATAATAGACAGGCAACACTGGTAAAGTGAATGTTGCATAATATGGGCCCTTTAAATCAAGTTGACATAAACAAATCACTGGTTGTCAACATGTACAGAGCATAAAGGGGGAGTGTGGGGAAGAGAGGGGGCCTCACACTCAGTTACCGGTCGCGGTGATAATTCACAACAAAGTGACATGCTGTAAATAATAGAGTGGCTTTGGAGTACAGAGTTTGGCTCCCAACTGTACCAGGAAGTTGTTCCATGCCGTCGTGTCAGGTTTACAGAGTTCTTTTTGTAACGTGAGGCAAAAACATCCCAAAGTTCAGGGAAGTCTTGAGTGTTGATTTCTGGAAACTATCTGCTGTGCATCAACACACACACACACACACACACACACGGCTACAAGGATTCAGAAAACGGATGTTTTAGCACCTGATCGGTTGCTAAAACATCCGTATTCATCAGTATTTTACGCAGCATTTTTTTTGTTGTTGCTGTTGTTTGATTGTTGTCTTGCAAAAAGCAGGATATTGGAGCTGGCTCTTTAATTGAAAACCCGGGCATTTAATCAATGACATGTTCACCGTTTTAAAAAAACAACAACACTCTCGCCACTTTTAGCATATTTTTCCAGGTCAAAAAGGTGCCCTGCCCATACAAACAGCTTTCGCAATTGGCCCTCACACCAAAGCGATGCTGCTGCTGCTGCTGCTGCTGTAGTATTTTCTTAAGGTGAATTTTTCTTTGCAAATAGCTTTAAATTGTCATCCATTACGAGTGAAAACCCGCCAACCATTAAACCGCAGAGGAAAATTTAGGTTGCAATTTAGAGCCTGGAGGCAGTGAGCAGAAGTGGGAGTGCAGGAGCAGCCAGCAGAACTAATTTCATCAAATATTAAACTTGTTGAGGAGACTCGGTTTAGCCTTAAAGGATTCCACTGGGATTTCCGCACAGTCCGGCTGCATGGGGAGAGCAGGAGGATCATGGGACATTTTGCACAGGAAGCAGATCGAGCAGATCTCATTGAATGAAGATTAACACCAAAGAATCCTCGTGTAGAATCAGGACTTGTCCGTCACCTTAGTCCTTGGTGATACTTAATGTGTCCTGGTTATCTATCAACTCCTCCTTTCAGGGCAGCAAACGTTTAAAAGTTGCTTATAAAATGAACAATATAAAAGTCAAAAGCAGTTTTCCAAGAAGTGATTTGATGCCGATATGTGAGGCTATGTAAAGCTTTGTGACCTGGCAGAAGCTCCACCTCTGTCTCCTGATAGGACACTGATTGGTCTGGTTGCGTCCTAATCAGCTGATAACAGCTGTTTAGAGCTCTAAAAGATGGACCTGTGAGAACTCACATTAAAATCTTAGCCTTAAAAGTTTAACAACTGTTGAGTTCTTTAAAGCCTTCCTTCATGTCTTTATTTTTATCACAGAAACTGAACTGGCCTAGAAATAAACCAAATGTGAAACGTCTGTTTTGCTTTCCTCCTTTAAGAAATAGCTAACATTCTTCTATGCTTAAAAAATGTCTGTCCAGTCTGCTGTTACTTCATTATCTGGGTGTTTTGAAAAAAAAAAGGGGGGGGGCAAAGAGGTTTGGCTTGATAACAAAACCCCGCCCACAACCCTGACGCTGAGGCTCCGGTTTCCGATGACACCGCCAGTAACAGAGCACAACTGTTGTAATAATGGCAGGAAGCTGAGAGATGTGTGGCACATCCGTCTTTCGTCTATCCTCATTGGTCCGCGAAGACAAATCAGACACAAACCTTTAATCTCCGTCTTCTCCTCCAGCTGAGAGGTCATCGGGTGACTCCTTCCTCTGTTATAAAAAAATCACAAAAAAACGGTCCACATCCTGCGGGGCGACTCGGCCGCTTCAGCACCGACCATCAATTCCCAACATCTAAATATTAGGAGAGTGAGCGACGCTCAGCCTTCCTTCAGTTTATAGTGTGAGAGAAAAATGGCAAAGCTTCAAGAGGGGAACCAGGTAAGAGGCACGTGCACCCGCTGGGGCTCAGCAAAACATAACGTAGCTCACTCTCAGCTCTGCGCAATAAGGGGGGTGGGGGAAGGGGGGTTGATGCGGTGATTATAAACAAAGGGAACGTGAGCCATAATATATCTGTCTGCAATATATAATATATCTGGGGTGACATTTTCAGCCCACTCACAGAACAACAGAATTAAACCTAAAGCTATTGTTTATTTTTAGCCAGTATCTAATTTTCATTTTAAAGCAGCTCTAGGTAACTTTCGGTGGAAATGGCGAAGTGACGGAGTAAACACGCTGCAGCGCTAGTTTATTGATGTGGGATAATACAAACAGTCGTCTAGCTGGAGCGCTCGTATGTGTTCAGGAAAAACACCAATATGAAATGCAAAACAGACATTGACAATAACGTCGTAGCAAACGTTCAACACTTTTATTACTTCGTCTTTCACCGAGGTTAATTATTGGGTTCCATTCCGTCATTTTATAATCCTATGTATTTGTAATAGTAGTATGTAAGACTGCCTCTAAATAAACGTGTGACGTTGCCGCACAGTGGTTCGTCCGGCGTGTCGGGTCGCGCTTGAAAGTTACGCAGTGCAGTTACAGCCGGCACAACCCCCCTCTCGCTGCCGAGGCGGTACCGTTGATCCTATTAATCGGTTATGTACCGCTTTACTGAGTTTGGAATCATAGTTTTATGGTCGAAAAGTTACCTAGTGCTGCTTTAAAGGTGCTGCATTAAAACCATTTTCAGATATTGAAGTTCCAGAAAGACTTTGGTGAAGTACCTCACTTGACAAGTAAAAAAAACAAAACATGTGTGTCTCTCTGGAAAAGCTACACGTAGAGCCCTGTGTTTACAGCCTCCTGCTGAAAAGCTGGGTTTTAGCTTCCTGTTGAGCATGACCTGTTGCTCGACCTTTGACCAGACCTCGGTCTCAGTAAGTACATTTTATGGCCTTTTCGCTTGTTATCTTAGTAATTTATGTAATGTTTTTTTTTCCTTAGACTAGCTGTATTCTTAAACTGACTCAGGGAGACGCACAAAGAATTCCAATGTACCTGTTTTAACCTGTTTTTAACTTGTACAAATGGCAATAATTATCTATCTACAGTGAATTGAACCTTCAAATTGAGTAAATGTGGTTTGTTGAACCCAGATGTTGTGACACAATGGTTCTCCTATCTTGGAAAAAAAAAACATTTGTGACATCACAAAGGGCTAGAACAAGACAGGAATTGAGAATAAAATAAAATTAAATGAAACTGTCTATCTATGTGAAAAAGCTACATGTAAAACACCCTCTGTTTACAGCCTCCTGCTAAAAAGCTGGGTTTTAGCTTCCTGCTCAGAACGACCTGTTGCTCGACCTTCCTCCTCGGCCTCAGCAGGTAAAGGGAATTTTTCACAATACGGGACCTTTTTAATGGAGTAATTGTGGTTCGTGGAACCCAGATGTTGCGACACAATAAGAGTTTTGGTTCTTCTGTCTTGAAAAAAAAAAAACATTTATGACATCACAAAGGGCTAGAACAAGACATGTAAATGACGAAGACAACTTCCTGGAGAGCTGTTGTGAAAATGAATTTGATATGGCAGCTTTAAAAAGAGTTACTGGAGCAAAGATCCTGCAACACATTTCGAATTTGACGTCTTGTCCGCATTTTTGATGTCTGTTTTTACGGTTTTAAGGATTTCTGCATATGAAGACACAACCCAGCCAGTCTAACCGACAACTGCCTGCATTATTTGTGGGAAAGAGGATCTCGAAGGGAAAGTGGAGCTAAAAGCAGGGAGCATTTTTAAATTAAAAAGGAAATAAAAACAAAAAAACAAGTGCGTATACCTCGCTGTCCTAAAAGCGTCTTCCCTCAGGAGCGAGTCGTGGCTCCGCCTGCTGCAAAGTGACTGGCCCAACTTTAGTTTGGAGAAACGGAGGCGGACTACTTCAGGTGGGCGTTTTAAGGGACGTGGCAGGTGCTGGGGAGGAGAAATAAATAAAAAAAAAGTGGGTGAAGTAATGGGTGAACTGAAGCTGACTTTTTTTTGGTGGGGGGGGGGGGGCGGAGTTGGGGGTGTGGGGTGAGGCGGGGGAGGTAAAGTGATGTGCATTACCCGCGGGCAGCCAATAGGCTGGCACCGAGCTGCCGTCCTCCATCGCCTCCACTCAGCTCCTGCAGCTGAGACGTACTTAGCGCCATCCATAATGCATGCTGGCCGCCGCCCCCCTCATGCACAGGCCTGTCATGGCCGGTTCCCTTCGACAACTCAGCCCAACTCTACTTTTGGCCCTAAGAGGACGCGAGCGGCTGCATAATTTAGATGCTGCCCGCTGTTTTCTGGGCTCATCTCTTATCAAAAATGTAACAGGCTGAATTTCTGGGGGAGTTTTATCTAAAAGCGGGGAGGCGGGGCTGTTTCCCGCTGGAGACAATGGCTGAGGCCTGGCCCGAAAAACTTTGGCAACTTACTTTTTTTTGGAGGGGGGAACTTTACACTCACGTCAGTATCATGCATGGCCGCTAGAACGCACACACACACACACACACACACACTAGACTGGCCTTAAACCAACAAACTAGCAAGTTCTCGGTGCTCCTCCTCTGGTTTAAAGCAAATGACTTGAATTAATTTGCTGTAAATCTGCTGTTTGCTCCGCTTGTCTCCCTCTGGAAGTCTGCCCTTTGTGATGTCACAACAGGCGCTGATACAAAGGGCCAGAGGGGGACTCATGTTCAGCCTCAGAGCGGCCCAAAAACCAAAACCAGTGTCTTTTCCCAGTAATCCTGACCATCCAATCATGACTGTTGATACCTTGGCTTCTTGCCACACCCCCAGCTACCAGGTGTTGACTCCGCCCTCAGTTTGTCCCCTTCCCAAACATTTCGAAGCTCGGCTTTAGCAGGAGGCTAAAACATTGCGTTTAACGGAAGTTTGAATATGCCGTTTTCTGGATATCTAGAAAGTATGTGAATGACGAACTATGCACTGGATTCTCGAAATATAATCTGGGACCTTTGAGCCATTAGTTTAAGTTTTGTTAAAAAGGGGGGGGGGGGGGGCATCAAAGTGGAACATACATAGTGGAGTTGTAAGGAGCAAACAAAAGGCCCATTGAGGCAGCCGGCACAGCCAGCTGCAGTCAGACGGGTCAAGGGGACCCAGGTCATCAACAGAAAGAGAGACTGAAGACAGAAAGTGGAACACCTGCTGGAGACGTCTGACTTCACTCACTTTCAGAGAAAAAAGGTGCATGCCGTAACCTGCTGACGTGTTAAAGAAAAGCAGAAGAGGTGGACTGATCAATCAATTGGCCAAGTAATCATCAGCAGTTGTTCGTTTGATTGACAACCTTATTTGTTCAGCATTCAGGAGATCGATTTAGGTGTGAATAGAACTTCAATTGACTGATTAGTATTTATTTCAGTTTAGATTAAAGGAACTAAAATCATCCATCCATCCGTCAGAAGAGCTGGCTGGGAAACCTTGCGTCAATAAGTGTTATCCAACAGGAAGGACTTCCTCAACACTTCTCATGTGCACAACTGCATTAAAAAAAACAACTAAATATTATTTTGCATTAAAAAAAATTCTATGCGTACTTGTCACATCCGCTCAGTCCGTTTTGTAGAACTGTGATCACAGTCAGAGCCTTCAGCCTTCACTTTTCGCCAAGGTGCTTCCCTTCACTGACACTGTGTAGCGCACCAGGCACCAGAGCTACTTATGCCTCCTGCAGAGGACCCTTTGCTCAATCAGTTCAATCACTGCAGCACAGAGAGCAGCAAAAAGCTGTTCAGTTACTTACAATGTAGGTCGACAACGAGCAGCCGATGCATTGCTGACGTTCAGGTGCACAGATGTTTTAGTCCTTTCTCCTTATCCTTATTTGGATCCCTCGACGTTCCAGTCATCTCCATGCAGCTGCATCTTTCTGGGATCAATTAGCTGTTAAATCGAAAAGTCAAGTTGGTCGGAATTCTAAAACAGTGGCTTCTAAACAAAATAATGGAAGAAAGACTTCAATTAAGAGGCACATATTCTACCCATTTTCAGGCCTTTTTTTCATCCCAAAACCCTCCACATCTGCAGAAAACAAATTTTAACCCTCTGTTCACAGCCTCCTGCTAAGCGGCTGGCTCCACACGCTTGGAAAGGGACAAAACTGCAACATCGTCTCATAGGACTGGGGTTGTTTCCACTGAACTGGAAGAGGTGGGACTACTCTCTGTGACATCACAAAGGGCCAATTTCCAAAACAGTGCGGAGCAAGCAAAAGAAACGGACGGATGGACTTTTCCCATTTCCTACAGGTCAGGTGACAGAAAGCCTTGGTGAAGTGAACACTGTGTAATATGGCAACTTTACACTTTTATCATCATTTTTTACTGGAGAGCACATCTTCCTTATCTGTCCCACTGGGTATTTATCCAGGTTTCAGAACCTGAAGCACACACACGCGCGAATGATCAGTAAAGGAGCGTCGCGAAGTGGAGCACAAGATGAGATGGTGAAGTACATTTTGTTTGTGTATTTAATAAACGCCCCCCTGCAAATGTTTAACGTTGCCGTGTGTGAGGTGCGTGTGAAGTCCGACAGACCCTGAGCGCAGTGACGTTGGCGGCCGGCTCCTCCATCCCCTCTCCTCAGCCCTATTAGGGCAGCGCTGACGCCAAACGACGCCTGCGGCGGGACCTGCAGCTCGCTCCCACTCTGCGCAGAGCCAGAGTGAGAATGATGAGCTCTAAACACAGTTCAGCCTCAAATAAATAACCGCTGACAGTCACAACAAACGGACCGACTTGTATTTGTTTGAGACTTTGACGACTTGACGCGGAAGGGGCCGTATATGGGAACTTCTACTGGCTCATTTCTACACACAACAATACAATGATAAATAATCCTTCTCTGTCGTCACCTGTTGCACTGTCCGAATAATAATGTTCCTACAGCTTTAATTGTGTGTTGCGTCATAAGTAAAACAACTGCAATGACCCACTGGCTAAAACTGAGTAAAACATTTTCTTAGCCCTCATCCCTCCACCCCATGACTCTGAGATTTCATTTTTTTCCCCCCAAGAGTCCTGTGTGACAGGTTCAATTTGTCAGAGCTGCGGGACAGAATAACAAAGAAAACTTTTCCTGTGACCTTCTCCATCAGCTACACAAGCTGCGAAGTGAGAAACACGACCGCAGCCGGGAGGCCCCCTGAAGCTCCGTAGATGCACCGCTCCATAATAGGTCATATCAGCGGCACGGCATGTAATTACTATTTACTGCAACCGGGCTCCATTTATGGCGAACCGTCTTGACCCGGTGCCGAGCTGCGACTCTGTAATCTTCAGGATTTGCCGGCTGCTCACAGAAATTACTGTCACGGACCAGAAGATTCTTTAATACCCGATTCCCAGTAAGGTCAGGATTTCACACACCGGTGCGCCGCCCCGCACCTTTAAATAAGCCCCTGATGCTGAGTGTTGTGGTCATTCAGTGAGAGAGAGACGGAGGAAGGAGGGAGGGAGGGAGAAAGGGCTGGATTGAGACGTTTGTCCGCGTCGCCGTCCGACTGCAGGTGTTTCTGATTCCGGAGGTCACGTTCTCGCTCGACGCACACATTTACAGACGTCTGCGGCTTTAAGTGATCAAACTTCATCGTAATCAGTATTTTAAGTGCGTGCGTGTGCAGTGTTTGGATAATAGCAACAGTCCGGTGGGTGGACTGGTGGTGGGTGGGGGTCTGTTATTACAGCTTCTCATAAAAGCTCATTGTGGACACTTGGTGGTTGACGGGGGGGAACTTGAGTTGGTGTTTAGGATAAGAGGCTCCGTGCTTCACTGTCAGACCTTTGTTTTTGTTCATCTCAGGCTGAAAATATCTCAAGAGATCTCCACCAAAGTTACTCGTTTAGCCCTCTGTTTAAAGCCAGGGGAAGTACTGGTGCCCTCTGTGACATCACCAAGAGCTGATTTCCATAGCTGCATGGCTCAGCGTGCAGGTGTTTTCTGACAGGACAAAGGCAGAGACTACAGACTCACTTTGCATCACATGGGGTCCTTCACAGTTTCATCTGTGCTGCTGTGTTTTTTCAACTGTACACAATCCATGAGGCATAAAAATTACCTGCAGCAGCTGTAACTTCCTGCGGTAGTTGGGTGTATTAATCCTTCTGCAGATTTAAAGTTGAGTGACAATGCGGCTCTTCTCGGTTCTTACCATCTTCTTAGTTGTCTGCTGATGGAATGGCAGCATCGTTTTCATCATCACATCTCGGCTCTATGTACATTTTTTCAGGATTTTCACCTGAAAAAAAAAAAACAAAGACAAAAGCTGTACTGTTTGGATTTTTATTTTTTATCAGTTAGGTTTTAGAATTAGTTGTCAGCCTCAGTGCAGCTACAAAAATTGTGGGTTATTGTGCAATTATTGAAACATGTTGCTGCTATACAAATGACTGGGGGAGGGCAAATAAAAGGTGAATAAACAATTAATCCTGTTAAAACAAAAACATTAAGCTTCATCGTGAGTCAGCGAGGCAGCCGGCCACTCCAAACATCTGCCAGAGGTGCAGGGCCACAGTTCTCAGATCAGTTACGGGACAGAGATCCGAGCATGCGAGAAGTCTCGTGTCATGTTTAGCCTGGTATGCTAACCGGTGTTTCTCCTCCCCCATGGGACTGAGCGAGAGATGGGAAGACGATTTTATAGGGTCACTCCCCCCCGTCTTCCTGTCTGCTAACTCCCTCCCCCATCTCTCTTCCTTCCTCCTTTATCTCCTCCCTCAATCGTCCTCCTCCTCTTCCTCCTCCTCCTCCTCCGGCGCTAGCAGGATAGCATACCGCCTGCCACTTGTTTGGATAAGTTAATGCTGAGATGTCAGCCTCCATTCTGATGTATACCACCTGCCTTGGCCTCCAGCTGACCTCGTGCTCCAGCTCCCACTGCAGAGACATTCCAGTGCTTTTTCTGGCGCTGTGTTTACACTACAACAGATTGCGCCGCTCTGCCCCTCTGTGTTCAGCACCACAATGGGCTCCTTAACCAGAGCTATCCTTTGACAGACCACTTAAACAGGAACCTGGCCCAGATCCTTGGATGTCCCCACGAGGAAGTGTTGTTGAAGACATTCGCTTCCAACACACGACCAAAAATCCCTCCAGAAACTCTGACTTGAGGTTTCTGTTTGCGTGCTTGGAGGAGGAGAGGCCAGCGAGCGGCTCCGGTCACTCGGATGCCAGGATCCTCCCACTCAACGCTGCGAGAGCTCATGTGAACGCCATGATCTCACTGCATCTGCCTCTTCAGTGAATTAGTGCTGTTGATTTGCACTGTGTGTCCACATCAGATCTTAACTGGAAGATTTACCTCACAGGGTTTTTTTTTGTGTGTGTGCGCCTTCATCTCATCTGGAATAAAATTTAAAAATGTCTTCACTTTTTTTTTTTTTTTACAACACGGGATGACACAAACTGATCACAAAGAGTTTACTAATTTGAACCAGGCGAGAAAAAGTACTTTCGTGCTTTTGCCAAGGAGCTTGTGCCTTCCTTTAATGTGCATTCGCTTGTTTGTTTTCCCTTGCAAACACTCCTGAACATATTTCCAAGAAATTTAGTGGGCGGATGAGTCACGGGCCAATGAAGAGCCCATTAAATGCTGGCGTGGACAGAGATAGAGGGGTGGATCAAACAGGCTACACACAAGTATCCTTCCCCAACATAATGAGGGGCATGTCTGAATGAATTTGTGACACCCAGAAAACACTGGCATTTACACAAAGTCTTGGAAGTGGTGTGTACCACTTCTTTCCAATTGAGTCATTTAATATTATCCGATAACCAAGTTACTACATCTATATATATCATACAATATAATCATTGTGAAATTATTATTGTACTGATTCATTTCTAAAATTCTGGGCTAATCGAAACACATCTGTCATTTATTGCCAGTGACCTTTTCTGACTATATTTACCATATATGTATTACTTTAGAGTAGCCTTAAGGTATCGCAGCTGGCAGATTTGCATCCAATATGCTGAATGGTGAAGGTTGAAGCGAGCAAATAAATTCTACTGTCTGTCACTCTCTCCTGTGCCATAAGCAGCCAAGAAGCAAGTGGTTAAAAAAAAAAAAAAAAAAAAAACACTGCAAAGAAACTGTCGAGGCTTCCTTCTAAACATGAAATAAAGATGTTTGTGGCTGAGCCTCTACTTGAACTCACTTTGTTCCATCAGGTGCAATCAATTTCTCCAAGCAGGTTCTGTGGCAGCTGTTTAGTGATGTGACATTCTCAGTGTATACAGATCAGAAGGCGTGACACAGCGGCCGCATCACGGGCCTGACGGCGCAGCATCATTAGCAGCAGCTGGTTTCAATCCAGTCGTGACCACCTACATGGTGACGAACCCAGTGCCCATTAGTGACCGCATGGTGATAAAACACACACTCGAGCTGCCGTCGCACTCACCACCTGTTGTTTGACTCGACAAAACCCAGCGAATGACATCTGTATCAATCCCCAAATGGCAGGAAATATAAAAATGTAAAGGCAAAATAAGGTAGTTATTTACACGGTCGCCGTTGATATCAGGAAGTACATAAGCTATTAGTTACGTTTCCACATTTACATATCCAAAGATAAAATTCCCTTAAAATGTTTATATTTTTGAAGTTGATTAAAAAAAAAAGAAGAGGGAAAAAAAGAGCGATAGCTTTACCTTATTTACAACGAACATTTCCGCCATCAAGTGGTCTGTAGAGGAACTACCACATCGTTAACTGGAGAGCGAGGCTGCTGGTTTAACCTGAAAGGGAAGAAGCTGAATATCAGGGGCTCCGTATGAATCTGACTATCGGTGTCAGAAAAATTAGTTTAACCACTTTAACTTGTACTTACTTTGATCTATCTCGAGACTCTATTAGAGCAATAAATATCAAAATAAAAATTGTTGAAAAATATTGAACCACTTAACGAACATTTCACGACCACGTCTTTGTTCTGTAACTGAAAAATTAATTTGTGCAAAACGCTTTTGCCAAACACTCCGCTCTAAACGTATATTCAAAGTGGTGGCGCCACCTTCTGGTAATATTGGTAACTACATGTAAAACGTCAAGATACAACAGTAATTGATCAAGATCTTGAAACCACTTCATAAATACAGCTGTAATGCATAGGTCAGCTTATTATCAGTTCATAAGACCACAACAGCAACATGTTTGTTTTCAAAACTTTTAATGTAAAAGACAAAATAATACAGGATTGGATGACATGAGGGAATAATGTATTTCTGTGCTCATTTGTCCTTCTCCTTCTGCTCCTTCTCCTTTTTGTCCTTCTCAGCCTTGGCCTCCTCAGCCTCATGACGCTTGATGAGCTGCTCCACTTCTTTCTGTTTCAGCACCTTGATTTTTGTTTTGCCGTCTTCTCGTGTCAGGGTAGCAATTTCCACTATTGGTGATAGACAGACACAAGTTACAGATTGGCATAAAGAAAGCATCACAGGACAATGCAATTTCTGGGTATATGTTATCACAATTTACACGTAAACACTGCGAGTCTCTGGCATAAAACACAAATCCGACCACTTTAGCAAAGAGGAAATACTAAATTACCTTTCTCTGCAGAGAGTTTGCTGACATCCATTGTTTTGTTGAGGACTTTGACGGCCAAAGCCAGAGCAGAGGAGAGATTCATCTCTCCTTCTTTGTAGTCCTGTTTCAACATGGACACTGCAGCCTAAGACAGGAAGTCATCAGACATCACACAGGTGAGAAGCAATAGGAAATAACCACAACTCTTAATATATGGCAGTTCATTAGATTTGAAATAAAATTTAAAATTCAAATTGGCTCAGATTAATATTTGGAAACTTGTCTCACAGCCACTGTATTTTCATTTAAACCACCATTAAAGCAAACATCATAGCAACTCTACACAATAAAGATGTCCATCATCACCTCTAAACAACACTACCTGGTTTCTCTCTGCAGCGGTTGTTCCACTCATGATATTGAGCTATTTCTTAATGCACTTACAGCGCTGTTGTTGCCGATGCAGGTTGCCTTCCAGCCGCCGTAGTTGCCGCTGGGGTCGCTCTGATACAGCTGGAAACCATAGTGTTTGTCCCAGCCCATGTAGAGCAGAGAGACACCAAACGGCCGCTTCCCTGATAATCAAAACCACATGGTTGTTGCGGAGAGACAAAAACAAGGATAATGACAGTGTTGCCATTGTTCAAGCTTCTCCCCAACTGCTCTAAAATTGTTTGCAAGTGTGGAAGAACAGCTGAAACATGGCAAAAAACTGGAGTACAGTGAATCTTACCTCCAAATTGTGTGTATGCCTGTTTGATGTCACACAGAGCAGTCACCAACTGTTCACAGGGGATAGGCTCCTGGTACTGCAACAAGTATCTGTGGAGAGAATAAGCACAACTGGCCTTAATTGAAAAGTGGGTAGAAACAGATCACCACTGATCAGATGAGTCTGGGTAGTTTTGCAACGTAGATCAGGCATGCTAATGAATACTTAACCCCCTCTCTTATTTGAAAACTCACCTCTGTGCAATAAGCCGCAGCTCATTTGTCAGTACATTCGCATCTGACGTGATCCCAGCAACGCTGCAGGCCAGGTCACTGAAAAATACACCAGACATTTTAATACCACAAACAAATTAGAAAAAGAAAGAAAGGCCGACTTCATTTCTGCTGAAAATTCTATTCAGCTCACTCACTCATTGAGCTTGTAGATCTTCTCAGAGAAGAAAACCTCGTCGAGCAGTTTGTGGATGTTGCGTCTCTCCGCTGCTAACAGAACCCCATCGTTGGCCAGTATCCCCAGACATGTTCCAGCATGGCCAATGGCCTCCATGGCGTACTCCACCTGATACAGGCGTCCTGTTTAATGCAGGACAAAGATTACTTTAGTCACACCTGAACAGGAACCACTCGAACCGAAAACCACACCTTTATGAAAAGCACGGATAAATTCCGGAGTTGTGTTTAAATGAGTAAAAAAATGAATAGTCAAAGTGTGATTTTATAATTTTAAACTGCAGAGTTTAGGGCAGAAACAAACTTACCCTCTGGCGAAAATATGGTGGTTCTGGAATCATATCTGCGAGACTATACAGTAAAAACAAACAAACAAAAATATGAATTAGCAAGAAAAAATAGCAGTAGCATGTGTTGGCGAAAAAAATGCACACATGACATGCAAATCGGCTCCTTACCATGTCTTGTCTTTACACTGCACAATCCTGCAAAACCAAACATCAATCCAGCTTAGGGTTGGTAGAGTAGGAGGCAGGGAACAAACATCGTTTGCTAACTAAGGATAAAATGTTTCAGTCTACTTCTATCGCCATTTAAAGTAATGGATGGAGAAGATACATATATTCTACCAAATAATGTTTAACACAAAAACTTCGCTAAACAATTCTCTTGACAGTTTCTGTTAAGGTTCTTGACGGCTAAGCTAAGCTAACTGTTTAACATAATGAATCGGCAATATCTGGGCATGCTACCTCGTTAGCAAGCCGGCTAACTAGTTTCTGAGTTCACATAGAGTCAGAAAGGTACATTTGCGTAATAACTGTGTCCAACATCAAACACGTCTGTTGAATAGAATATAGACATCACAATTACCTTGTGTCTGTAAAATAGTTTTAACTATGTGTCTAGCCTTCTGTTCCAGACTCAGCGGTCCACTGCTTTCAGTTTTGTGTTTCCTCGCTGAGTTACTTCCTCACGCCCTCAAACCGACATCCTGTGGTTCTGCCCTGCAGCGCCACCTTCCTATAGGAGGGCCGAACTTCAAAGGTATGCATTGAAAGGACAACATAAAATGCACAAATTGATATATTGTGCAGATAATGATCACATGAATTCAATTGAAGTATTTAAATTGAACATATTTCCATTATTTTAGTGTGTATAAACTTTAGTTTAATTTGATTTATTTTGATCGGTTTAGATCTTTAATTTTCTTTAGATTTTCTAATGTATGTTTCGCATGTTAAATTGTGGCTTTGGTCAGGCAGTTGTGTCTTTGGTCAGGCAGTTGTGTCTATATCAAATTGTTATCATCACTTATACACATGCCACGAGTAAATCAGCGGAATCTAACCACACGACTTACAACATACATGTAGACACCTGTGAATGGTGGAAGTTTGCAGTTTTGTGAAACTATTAGTTACATTAAAAAGGTATTTTGAGTTACCACTGACTAGCTGAAAATGATTAGGATAGACAAATATTAATGTATTGTGCGGTTATTACTACTAGTCTGTTTCTTTCTTCTAGATTTTACTTCATACGCATCATCAGTCAAGACGCACGGCGTCGTACCAAACCATCATTTTTCGCTCCTCTCCACCGTGGTGGTCGGCAGTCAAGGGACGAGTAAATGAACGCAACCATCACGAGTGAACAAGAGAAGAAGAGGACGTGCCGCGGCCGTGTCGCTATTGGCTGTGTGGCAACGTTTAAACCAGGCAGGACGGGGAAGTTACCTGACAGAGCGGACAGGTCGCTGCACAGCTAAGTGGTTGCTAAGGCTAACGCTTAGCCTACCGTATGGCGCCGCGGCCGAGGACTGCACGTTATTATCATTATTAGCAAGTTGTTGCCGGCAGGATGCCTTCCAGTCTGAATTGACATTAACACATCTGTCCCAAGTGGTAAGTGCTCGCTAGTGACACACATGCTCAAGTCTGGATAACTCAGGGCTAGCTCGGGCGTTAGCAAACACATGATGCTGGACACATCACGATACTACTCATCATGGGGGTGACAGCATTTCGGACAAGGGTCGCCGCTGTTGCCGTCACCTTCACTTGGCGCCGCGTTATTACCGTTAATAACCGGAAGTCATGAGCGGACTGTACCCGGTATGGGAACACCGTGTCCTCTGACTGCTGCTTCCTGTCGTGGGGGTCAAGCTAATATAGCCGGTTGACGAGTAAATCTGCGTGTAAACCTGACAAACCGGCCACGTTTCCTGTGACATGGACACAACGCTCTGCCTCTGGTTGTATTTGCTGTGAGACTGAACCGACGTGGCTTTCTGGTTTTTAAGCCTGCCTTGTTGCCTGGCGGCAGCGCGACCCTTGGACCCCCCTCACACCACTCATGCATAAACTGATGGGTCAGGGAGGACACGAAGCAGCTTCGGCGTCTGCCCGGCAGCCAGGTAGTGAGTGGGGTTGTGTTTGAAGCCACTTCCAATGTACAACTTTGCATCCCGTATATATATATTTGATTTGATTTGATTTTATTATTAACAGACTCAAGGTCCAGTTCACAAGGTTAAAAAAAAAAGAAAAGAAAACAAACTTCTGTATATATATGCGTTTGTGTACATATATGTGTGTATATGTATATATGTGTGTATATAAGTATATGTGTGTGTGTATAAATACACAGCAATCATCTGATGACGGGTCGCCCTCAGCTGGCAGGATGCAGCAGAAACGCAACATCCAGATCATCGAGTGGGAGGACCTCGACAAGAGGAAGTTCTACTCATTCGGGGTGTTCATGACGATGACCATCCGGGTCACCGTCTACCTGGCCACGCTGATACGCACCCGGCTGCAGGTGCAGAAGGGCAAGTCGCTGTACGGCGGCACCTTCGACGCCTTCTTCAAGATCCTGCGCTCTGAGGGCGTGCGAGGCCTGTACCGCGGCTTCATGGTCAACACCTTCACGCTGATCTCGGGCCAGGCGTACATCACCACCTACGAGCTGGTCAGGAAGTACGTCTCCCAGTATTCTGAGGACAACACCGTGAAGTCGCTGGTGGCGGGAGGTTCGGCCTCTCTGGTGGCACAGAGCATCACCGTCCCCATTGACGTGGTCTCTCAGCAGCTGATGATGCAGGGCCAGGGGCAGCACCTCAGCCGCTTCAGGCTCAACGCCAGCGCCGAGACGGCGAAGAGCAAGAAGGTTTTCGGACAAACCAGGAACATCGTGGCGCAGATCTTTGCGGCCGACGGCTTGCGGGGTTTCTACAGGGGCTACGTGGCTTCTCTACTCACCTACATCCCAAACAGCGCCGTCTGGTGGCCTTTCTACCACTTCTATGCAGGTCAGTGGCCGCACGTCTTGCGCCGGTTTCCTGTCTGTGATGTAAATGTCTTTGTTCATCTGCAGAAGACGGAAGAATTCATCAGTTCTTATTCACGTGTTTTCACGCACCAATCAGGAATTTCAGGTCCGGTCACAGATCAAGGAGGCAGCGTCTGTCAAATGTCAGGCACTCAGTGGATTATTAATTACATGACTTTAACTATCATTTTAACAACATGATTTCAATTCTACTCTCACTCTTTATTTTGTTACAAATATCTGTTTCAGGATTTATTCATCTGGCTTGTGTGACACTTAAATCAGGTAGATTGTAGGATGTTTCCTTCATGAGCACAGAGGTGAAAACTAAGGGGCCGTCTACACCAACACTGGTATTTTTGAAACCCATGTGTTTCTCTGTACAGTTTTGCCTTTCATCCACACATAACCGCAGTTGTAGGCTCCTGAAACCGGAGTTTTTTTGTAACCGAAGTCCAGGATGAACTATTTGGAGAACTCTGTTTGCAGCTGTCACATGTGGACAGGAGAACTGAGGAAAACCGCAATAATCTCTTGTCGGCATTATCAAACATCACAGTGTGCAAGGGTAAACAGTGAGGTGTCTCCATAGAGACTGGAGGACGTGGCCAGCTGTTAGAGTCGGTGTTATGGAGCGGTTTGCCAAAACACTGCTGGCTCTATTGAGCAACTGATCAGCGCTTTGTGATTTGACTGACACGACTCCCAATCCACATTTTGTTGCATTTTTTTAATTGATTTTGAACTCATTTGTTACAGTGAGCAGTAACGGCACTTTCCTGTCAGTTTTACATTACATACACACAATGTATGACATTGCTTGAGGCGGATTTTGCGGTTTTATGTGAACGGAGGTAGCTTTTATCACCCCCATTGGTGTGAACAGGGAATTCTTTTTGTAACCGGAAGCCAAAAAGTTTGGTTTCAAAACCACCCGTGTTCATGTAGATGAGGCACAATGCGGCTTAAGAGGCAGCCGTGTCTCAAATCGCCAGACACGCCAGTAAACTTACGGCTTTAAGACAACACAAGACGACAGAGAGTGAGAGATTCATGTTAATGCGATCGGCCTTCTATTATTGGTCTTTTAGAGATAACCAACGAATGAGCAGCAGCCAATAATAAATAACCAAGTGTCACAATTGCTGCGTTTCCATTACCCCTAGAATAGAATTGCGCAAAACCTAAATATTGCAATAGAAAACTGGTAATGGAAACACCTCAACTTCGAAAAGTTTCTCTTCTAGAGTTATATCGCAAAATTGTAACGGAAACACTTGTTTGCCATTTACGGGTGACCGGATGTGACCAATGTGGTCACATGACCAGTTCACTTCAAGTGAAAATGGTGCGGTATGTTTGGACAAAGGAGGAGACGGAATAGTTTTTACAAGTAATCAAAGCAAAAAATATAACAACCATTCTTGACAGCAAACAAACGTAACAAACAAAAGCAAACGTAATTCTTGCAGGACGAGCTTTTATGAGAAATACGGCTAAAACGCTTCACACCATTCACTGGAAACACCGGCAAACCGCAATTGTACTCTGTCGAAATTTTAGAAATATCGCTCTTGTTTTGCGAAAAACTGCAATGGATACGCTGTTAGCGTCCCTCGTTCATTTGGTGTCCGCCCTGCTAATATTCCAGAGCAACTCTCCAAACTGGCGCCGAGCGACTGCCCTCACCTCCTCCTGCAGGCCATGGCCGGACCCCTGGCTGCCGCCACCGCCTCCACCGTCACCAACCCCATGGATGTGGTCCGAGCCAGAGTCCAGGTTGGTCCGCCAGCGCGAGCGAGCGAGTGCCAGCCAGACGCTTCCAGTTTGTCTTTAGGGATTACGATGTTCGCCACGTCATACATGTCCTCTGAATGTCTGTCCCGCTCAGGTTGAAGGAAAAATGTCGGTGGTGGAGACGTTCCGGCAGCTGATCCGGGAGGAGGGCTGCTGGGGGATGACCAAAGGGCTGTCGGCACGCATCATTTCCTCCACGCCCACCGCCATCGTCATGGTGGTCGGCTACGAGGCCCTGAAGAAGCTCAGTTTGCGACCGGAGCTGGTGGACTCCAGACACTGGTAGACCGGACGAGGAGGGATCAGTCACGGCCCCGCGGCGCCCGACGTCGCCGACTGGGAACAAACATGGAGTCGGTCCACACTTACACTGACACAGCTTTTAGAGAATGATAACCTGTAGGTGAGCCACGTTCTCTCAAGAGTGGCTTGACGTTTAAAGGTCCCATGTTCTGGCCATTTTCAGATTATTTTTTCTGATATTTTCCACCCCAGACTTCATTAGAGCAGCATCCTGCAGTTATTCCACAAAATCTCTCCATACCCAGGAAACGGCACATTTAGCCTTCTGTTTGCAGCCTCCCTCCGCTTCACCACTGCTCCGTTGGACCTTCCATGTGTCGGGAAGGAGATCAAAACAAGGCGGTCTCAAGGAGGCTGAGCCCCTGGGCGTTGTCACCAACCTGGGAGATGCGTCAGTGCTCTTTATGACATCACAGAGGGAATATTCTGTTCTAGCAGAAGAAGTGAAGGATGGACTTCTATCATGTCTGGGGACTTCACAATGTTGTTTTGGTCAACTGAAGTTCGCCTAGTATGAAAACTAACGGGGTTGTTTTTTCCACTGGTACTAAAAAAAAAAAGGTGCGTTGCTTTCATGTGTACTTCCAGCGACGGCTGGAGAATCTTGTTTTTATTTTTCTCTACTGGCCAATATTTGATCTGACACTGCAGCAGAGAGTCGGCGCAACACAACAGTTGACGTGTCTCGTAACTTTGGCCGAGAGTCGAGCCGTGTTCACACTCCCACGAAAACCTCGCAACGCTAGCAACGTTTTATTTCTGTTCTCGCCTCACTGACCCCTTTGCCGGCTTTCTTTCTTTTTTTCAAAAATCCGCATTAGTTGCAAAACCAAACCCAAACATGGTTATGGTTGTTTCGGACTGTAATATCATTCAACCCTCGGTTACGCCGCACAAGTAAGAAACTGAGTCAAAAAAAAAAAGCCAAATTCCTGAAAAAACCTCACGGGGGAGTAAAGGTCTGCGGAAAATATCTGACTGTGGAAGTAATTAAGACACAATTTGAGCAGGAGGAGGCTGAGTGATGCTGATCATGTCATGTCACTGTTGTGATGGTGCAATACTGTAAATGTTTTATCCCTCTCAGTGCAAAACGTGATTGTATATATCCTGTAAATTGTGTGTCCAAGTCAAACATTATGCATAATCGATATTTATTTTTGAGGGGTGTGATGGGGACGAAGCGAGGCGTTCAGGTTCATGCAGTTTCTTTTTATTACTTTGTCTTCATGTTTCATGTTTTTGTTTCTTTTTTTTAACACCAAGATTTTTCTGTGAATAAATCAACACCACATGTGGTCACTTTGCAGAGATTATATGAAATATATTTTAATACAAGATGGGTATGACATCAGATGTGGGCTCTGCATTGATGCTGATGAATAAGAAGAAGAAGAAGAAGAATGTGAATCCAAACAAAATGACTCAAGCTCAACTCTAAACCAGATGGAGGCTTGTGGTCGTCCGGTATTGTGGTCCATGTCATGATGCGTCACACAAGGCATTTTCATCAAATGTAAAATTTTATGGTTTAAGTCCTGCAGCTCTCTCACCTTCAGTGTCAACTGCTGTCATAATGATTCTCACGTCGACCTTTGACTCTTAAATGTGATTCTGGTTGTAATTCAGAGCTCAGCGGACGTTTCTTGTCAAATCTTCGGGTCTGTTTTATCTATTTTGCCAATAAAACGTCACTGCTGCTCAGAAAACGTTTGCCTTCACTGGACGTCGTGTCAGTTTCAAATTACTGAGTGAGGGCCAACTCTGCATTTCAAAAATCCAATATCCTTTATTGTCAGGATATTAGGAATAACGAGTTAAAAACGTTAAGTAAGAGTCAGGGATTCTGTTAGGACGCACACACTCAACCACCCAAAAGACCCATTTACATCACTAGTGATGAGGTAGACTGTAAAATAATAGATAATTATATATTATTATATATAATTTCAGTGTCAGACTAATGTTAAGTTGTCATAAAATGCCCAAAGTAAGGATGAAAGATGACTAAAATACAGACTAAAGCAAATCTCTGATCTCTGAGGTCTGTTAAATCAATGTTGAAGATATTTAGGGGGAAAAAAAACATTGAAGGTCCAACTTAAGACAGAAAAATGAACGAATGAGAAAACAGTGACAAGGTTATAGAGGTGTTTTCACTGCTGTTTTTGATCACTTTTTCTTTCTTTTTTCCCGTTGTCTCACTAATACAAATTATACCCGAGAACAATACAAGGGGGGAAAAGAGTCACAAATCTTTCAGGGCTCCTGATTTGAATAAAGAGCCCTTGTCTGCATTCTTATCACAGACCCTTAGAGGTTCACTCTCCCCTCGTCAGCGGGACGAACTGATGAATGAAACAAACAGGGAGGCCTGGCCGGGACGTCCCGGCCGCTCCTTTCAGCCGACAGCCAGCGGCGGCATGACTGAGTGCTCCCCGTCCGGCTCCTCACATTAATTATCCGGCCGCGTCGGGGAGGCACTTCGTCAAAAAGACGGATGAGGGTGCTGTGAGGCGGATGGGGGGCGAAGAGGAAGGGAGGCAGGGGCTCCCCCATTCTCAGGGGGGCGTAACTGTGGCAGCGGCATGTGTGCGTTTGAGGGATGAAAGGTGGGAAAAAGGCTCCGGAATCGCAGGGTCGACGTGAGAATGTGGAAATTTTGCAGATGACCGTATTTCATCTTTGAAGGTTAAACGTGTGGTTTGAAAAAAATGCAACGGCAAACACTGAATGAAAAGAGGCGAAGCCAAAACGACAGGTGAGTAAGAACTGTTGTGTAAAAAGACATAAAGTTATAAACGGATTAAAAACAAGTTTGAGGAATGACTAGAAACCCTCAGAGTGACTCTAACTGAAATAGTTTCTCCCTTTAAAGTGAAGTCACAATGAACCAATAGTTATCATTGGTTCCTTGCTAACAGTTAATGTGATTGACAAACACTGATCCACGCAAAGCAACATAATAATTTTTCACCCCTCATGTTGCACTTCCTCGAACAAAGAATGACCCCGGCTCTGTTTGTCATATCAGTCTAAATTAAGTCTGCCTAAGAAACATTTCAGTTTTTTTGCTTAACCTGAGTTGAAGATACAATCATATGGTCCACGTTACAGAATTTTTATTTTGGGATTAATAAAGTATTTCTGATTCGAATTCAGCGCTCGCAAATATGCAAAGAAATAAAACGTAACAACAAACAAACAAAGCATTAGAGGAGAAAGAAATTGGCATGAATGCACAAAGAGAAGCTAAATGAGTCATTTGCATTGAGATTAAAGCATTAGGAGTTTGTGTGTGTGTGTGTGTGTGTTGTGTGTGTGTGATTAATGATGTGGGGAGGAGTGAGTGAGTGAAGGAGGGAGGGAGGGAGCAGTGAGTCGGACCCAGGCAGGCAGGCAGGCAGGCAGGCAGAGGGAAAGAGCCACCAGGATCAGAGGACGGCAGAACAGCGGAGGAGAACCATGGCCAGCTTTGAAGGCACCTGGAAAATGAGGAGCAGCGACAACTTCGAGGAGCTGCTCAAAGCTCTGGGTGAGGATGATTTCGACCTTTTTGTTTTGTCCCTCTCAAGGTTTCAAAGAAGGTTTAATTGTCGCCTCAGTCGACGGTTTGTGGATGGTTTGTTGTTTCTGGGCAAAGGCAGAGGAACTGATGTGAATGTAAGAGTTCCAAAAACTCAAACTGCAGTGGAGGCGTCTCAGATGGTGATAAAATCCCACTGAATTTCAACAAGCTCAAGCTCTTTTATTTCTCACCCCATTAATGTTCATTTATTTTGCCTCTTTTAGCCATATGGCTTTTAGTCACTCCGAGCATTCCGAAGCCGTTTCACCGTCCGGCTTGAAATAATAGACCTGCTGCCGTGTCTGACTGATTGAACTCACAGAGGATGGATGGATGGATGGATGGGAAACAGGCTGGACAGTTTTCCACCCTGTCATGTCTCCTGCATGGAGACGCACTAAACAGAGGCGTCAGCTGCAGCATTCCTTCCTCTCATCACTTTGCTGCCTCCATATCTGCAAGATCTACGCTCCTTGCTGCTGCTGGCAGAGGATACGCTTTTTTGTTTTGTTTGTTTTGTTTTTTTTTTAAAAAAGGGAAACTAGACAGTTGTCATTTTTCATTTCTGAAAACTGGACAAGTTTCTTGATTTTTTTGGGAAGCAAAAGAAGACAAGGGGAAAAAAGTGTCTCAGACAGTAGGAAGGTTCGAGCCTCAATAAAATTAGACCCAAAATGCCTGAACATATTATTTCATGGAAGGAGAACAGCCATTGGATGATACAAGAAAGATAGAGAGAAACAATGTGGAGCTGTCCAGCCAATCAACCCTTTGTGATGTCACAAAGGTCACAGATGGCCACATGGAGGTGCGCAGTGAGCATTATACAAATAAATGCAGAAAACAAGAAAAGTCCACGTTCTACTTACCCTTTGTGATGTCACACAGAGTAGTATTACCGCTCCAAGGTTAGTGACCATGTCCCCCTGGGGCTGGGTTTTGGCTCCGCCCTCTCTGACCGCCTTGTTTATTTTGGCCCTTGCGCCACGTGGAAGGTCAGACACAGCATGGGTCTTAGCAGGAGGCGGCAAACAGAGTGTTAACTGTGCTGCTTCCTGGAGCTGAAGAGATTTTTGACTGTAACGTGATGCTTGTGACCGAGGCGAGAAGTGTAAAGAGACACAGGCAACGAAACGAGAGCAGATTAAGATGTGGCTCAATCTAGTAAATCAGGGAAAGAGTAATAACAACTACAACACACACCTGCCGTGTGTGTGTGTGTGTGCGTGTGTGCGTCCTCAGGTGTGAACGCCATGCTGAGGAAGATGGCGACGGCGGCGGCGGCCAAGCCACATGTGGAAATCAAGCAGGATGGTGAGCGCTTCTACATCAGGACCTCCACCACCATCCGCACCACCGAGATCGACTTCGTGGTCGGGGAGGAGTTCAACGAGGAGACGGTGGATGGCAGGAAGTGCAAGGTGGGCTGGGCGACCCAGTGGCTGGTAGTTATAATAATGGTATAATAATACTGTAATTCACATAGAAATACAATTTCAGATACAAATCTAAAGTATTGATCCCATCACACTGATATCGATCAATACCAATAACCACATTGGTATCAGTATGATCAGTACTTGGATTTATACACCCATCGCTCTTCCTGTCCGCAAGAAAAGAAAAAATGCAAGAGAACAACAACATGAACAGAAACCAAAGTGAAACCTCATTACAAACTGCTGTTTGACAGAGTCTGGCCACTTGGGAACGAGAGAACAAGATTCACTGCAGACAGACTCTGCTGAGCGGCAGCGGCCCCAAGACCTTCTGGAGTCGAGAACTCAAAGGGGACGAACTGATCCTGGTGAGAACCAGCAAACACAAACACAGCAGCGGGTTAGAGTGAAGCACTCCTGATTGGACCCCACAGAACCAGCTGCCGTCTCAAACCACAGACAGACTTCTGATCTTCCTGCTGTCTACTTCCGCGCAGATGGGGCTACAGCAGCTTTGCTGTGTGACTAGTGAAGAAGAGGTGGTTTGAGACGAGGCTCATCATTGTCTTCATCTATATTTTTTACATAAGAAACGTTGAAGAAGTATTTTGTACGTTTCTTTAAAGGAATGTTAACGCTGCAGCATCCACACCATGGCTTTTATTTAGAATCTGTAGCTACCTCAATTGGGAGTTTTTCAAAGATGGGTCACTAGCTGCATTTCCATTAACCCTAGAAGTGCGCAAGATCTTGGGTGAACAGCAAAGTAACCGGCGGCGTATTAACGACTTTATTCTGCTCATCGTTGATGCAAATCAATTCCATGGTGTGACTCTGATGTGACACTTTGATAAAGTAAGAAGTTAGTAAGATGTAAGAACTCCCATGACGACGCTCTGCTGTCCACTTGATGGTTTCCATCTGTAACGTGGGCGTGGACAAACATTTTGCAACTCTGAGAAAATACAGAGCGCTGCCAGTTCCAGTTTCCAATCTCCAGTTTTGTCTGGAGCTTCGGAGTGAACCAAAAGCCCAGGTTGCTTTTCTTCGAGGTTTCGTGTTGATCTTACTTTTCTCCGCGGCAAAGATCCACATTCACGAATGAGGCACACTTAAGGCTGAAAGCCGATGAGTTACAGTCGGCTGCAGCACCTCCTCAGGCCTCAGCGGGGAAAAGTAAATCACATAGCTGTTCCTCCGGGATATCACCGCCATGCCTTTGTCATTAGGCCGTCCTGCGTGATCTCGCATCCTTCAGAAACACTTCGGCCTCCAGTTCCCGTCATCTCGCTGAGACAAAGACCTTTTTCCCCTCCTTCATGTAAACATCTGGCTCAGCTCGGATTTATGGACCAGATGGAGCGAAGAAGCCGAGTCCAGTCTGGCTGCAGCGGAAGACCTCCGGTTAGACGCTGTGACTCAGAGCAGCCGGGACCTAATCAGGGGAACATCAGCCTTTAGTTTGGACTGAGAGCAGCTTTCTGAAGCCAGGACAAAGCTTTGATCACAGCCTTGTGTGGTTTTCTGCGCGATAAGGGCGTGTGCGGCGGTTCTGCTCGCTGCTAGCTGGCGGCAGGAGGGGCTCAGATCTCAAGGAAAACAAAGTTCACCGAGGAATCAACTGGTGGGAAATTCTTCTTGATGTCAGGATTTATCTGATGCTCAAGCAAAATGAAGAGAAGGGAATTCTTTCAAGGATCCCTCGGAGGGCCTCCAATTCACCTCACACGTACAGAAAATCCAAGAACAGTTGTCTCGTCTACTGCTCTTCCACCCTCTGTGACATCACAAAGGGCTGCTTTCCAGAACTGTGAGTTTTGGTACGCACCTTCTGACAGAACTGAGCAATAGCCGACTTCTCTCATTTCCTGCGCTATTCAATGACGGGCTACAGACGTCCGGAAAACCGTTAAGTGACCTTTGGCGTCATGCCTCATCGCCAACAGCGCCATCTACAGTTTCCGTGTCGTGACCCTTTTTGTAAACACGTCGCTGGTCCATGTGGAGGAATCTAAAACACATCCTCTACAAGTTTATTCTCACATAAACAGAGGCTCAGCTGCAGGTTTGACTGAATGTGATGCAGCTCCGCTGAGCGCTTGTCTCGGCGAGCCTGAGGCCAAAGAGGCTCCTCCTTACTTTGTTCAGTGTTTCATATCCATCTTCTCATGAAGGACCTGGCCCTCAACTGATTCCTTTATGAAGAGAAGAATGGAACCATATTAAAAAAAAAACAACTAATAATCTGCACTGAGAGCCCATCTGCGACCTGGGTGATGGAGGCGGAGCCCCGGCGGTCCCTCTCTCTAAATGCAGGCGTGGGCAAACTATGGCCCAGGGGCCATGAGCGGACCGTTAAGCTTTTTAATCTGGCCAGCTGAACATGAAGAAATGATAATGATAGTAACTAAGTCATAAAATAACAGTTTCTTCCATTTCTTCAGTATTTTAAGGGTCATTTCATTCAAGAGCTAAATACTGGGGCTTCACATTTTGTTGGAACTTTGCCTTTGGTCATTGTTAAATTGACATTAAATCTGCATGATGTTTTCTACATATATCTCATACATATTTATAGGTCCCTTGTCAAATTTTAGAAGCCATTGTGGCCCACCAGTGAAAAAGTTTGCCCACCCCTGCTCTAATGTCTCCCTCGGCATCGTGCCACCTGCCAGATGGTGGCGCCTCGCTCCCATTTTTCACAGCTCCCCTCCTCGACCCGCCTTGCCGCCCAGCCTGGGATAATTATGACGTGTGGGGGGGCTGCGGTCGGCCATCGCGCTCCGCCCCCTGACGACCATAAATCTCTGGACTCATTCGCACCCACCTGCCCTGCGGCAGCCAATTACCAGTTTCTCCTGTCCTGCTTTGTCACATCTGCTCCTTTAAAAAACCAGGACACGAGGGCCAACCACTGCTCACATGATCCATTTGGCCAATCAGAACCATTCTGGAGAACGCCACTTGCAGACACGTTAGGATGCAGCTTTTTGGGCCCATGGGAACTTTTTGCTGCAGTACCTCGAGTGGCCACTGAAAAAAAAAAGAAAGAAAAAAAAAAATCGGATTGCCACCATATTGCCAGTCCAGTATCCAGTTCTTATACGTCCATGGTCTTACTCCCAGCCGGCTGCAATCTTCTGCCACTATATCTCTACGGAAGCCTGGTGATGCCACAAGGGTTTCAACTGTATAAAATAGATCAATCATGCATAGATCACCTGCAATGCCAATCTGCGTCGCAATACTGGTAAAACTGGAAGATGAAGAAAAAAATGATAATTTTCATTACCCCTCAGATGGTTGCAGGAGAGCGGAAGGATAAATGAACCAACAAATGTCTTCATTTTGTCTTTATCTCGCGGCAGATCCTTGGAGCCGATGACGTGGTGTGCACGAGGATCTACGTCCGGGCGTAGAAGATGGCAGAGAACGCTGATGCGACGTTTGTTAAGAAAAAAAACAAAAACTCACTCAAATGTTTTCATATGTGATATTTCAATGCATTTGCAAATTGTAACTACAACTATTTAATCTTTTTTTAAATTGGGAAATAAAGTAAAAAAAAAAAAAAAATGTTGGCTGTTGCACCCTTCAGTGTTTTGCTCAAAAGTATGAACAGCGTTGAGATTAGAAATCTTGCTGCTTATATAAATTTCAGAAAAACGGTGAAGAGAAGGAAGTGGCTGAGGAAACGTGCGTCTATTTAAAGGAGAGTTTAATGCCAAACACCGTACTAACACTCATGTACAACATCGGAAAGTCAGGAGAAGACAGAAAAAGACACATGAAGTATAATACAAATCATGTTGTTCTGTACAATCAGCTTAGCCAGACAGCATCAGCGTGCGTTGTCCCATAATAAACAGGAAGTAGAAAAATAAAAACCTAAATACTACGGGTTCCCAAGATTGTCCGGAGCTGCTTCCGTTCGAACGGACGTCAAAAACTACGACTGCAGAGGGAATGAAACGCTTTTATTTTCTACTGTGTTCCTTTTATCACCGGCGAGTGGGAAACGGTCTGAGCTGCGGCCGTGCGCCTTCATCCACCTGACGACACCTGTCAGCCCTGAAACACTGCTGAAGACGCTTCTGTGTCGCTACAAGAGCAAAAATACAGCGTGGTGGCAAAAATAGTCAGAAAAGGGAAAGAAAGAGCAATAAAACAACAGTTAAAAAAGGAACGGTTTACATTCCTCTTTAAAAATGGATCAGACATTCATTTTGTATTACAGCAACAAAGGAAAATAAACAGAGCTTCTATGAATTGTGGTTTAAGGAATTATTGCTTGTTTTGTTTTTTTGTTTTTCCCCCCTCGATACACGGGCTGAAATCCAATCAGAGTCGGGGCAGAAACCAGTAACTACTCATGCAGGTGTTTCTTGTTGTTGTTCAAGGACGTCACGTTCCCGGAGCTACATTCAATCTCCCCGAGTGACGGCGACGCGACCGAGAGCAGAAGTGTGCTGAATTTATCTACGAAACAAAAGACTTTGGGAACAAAATGTAACAGGGCGCACAGAAAAGCGAGGAAGAAAAAAAAACAAAAAAACAAGGGACTTCTCCAAATCATCAACATCCTTTGGTTAAAAACAAAGAGGAAAACGTTTTTTTAAAAGTTTCTTTTTCTTAATAAACTACTCTGCAGCATCTAGCTAAAGACTGGAGCTTTGTGTACGTTCGCTACACATCCATAACATCTGCTCATAAGAAAAAAAAAAGAAAAGAGGATCTCGGTATAAACAGCGTATTTACACCAGGCATTTGGATGGCCATAAATTACTGAGGTGGCTCGACGGCAGCAGCGTCACCACAGGTGTTTTATAAATATATACATACATATCTATGTATATATATATTTATATTCATATATACACACACACATGAATCGTGGTGTATTCCACCTTTACCACCACTGAGGAGAACGTCCACAGGCTCAATGGATCACAGCTTCCTGCTAATTCTCCGTTAACTGGCTGAGGTTTGAGTTTCAATCCTATCTATGATCAAAAAAAAAAAAAAAAAAAAAAAACCCAAGAAAAAAAACAGTATTTTACTGTTTACCTGCTGAGTTTTAGTTATGAAAGACTTGTTTTAAAAGCTGCAGGAACGCTGTATAATCGATCTCATGTGAAAAAAATAATAAAATAAAATAAAATACACAATTTGTATAATCATTGGCGCTTCCTTTGCCGAGACGGGGCGGTTTTCGTCGTCGAAAAAGGTTCCCGCTCACGACTCGGTCGAAGATAAAGAAGGAAGAATCGCATCCAGTTTAAACGTTTGGCTGGGTGGAGCGACGGGATCGCGTGGCGTTCGTCGGGCGGGACTACAGAGTTCGGTACTTGACCCGGTACTTGTTAATGGGGAGATAGTGGAGCACTTCAGGGACGCAGCTGGTGGTGCAGGGCAGCAGGCCCTCCTGCGCGTCGCCCATCAGCCACCCGCGGGTGCCGGCGGCCATGTCGCTGGTGACGTGCTGGCTGGCCCAGGTGTCGAGCCAGGCGTGGAAGTCCCGGTGCAGCCGGGTGTTGACCCGCTGGTGCGACTGGAAGAGATCAGGAAAAGCCCGTTTTAAAAACAAAACAAAACACACACACACGCAAACACAAACAAAAGCAGCTCAGTGGCTGCAAAAGCGCTTTGAAGCAACAAATTGCTGCTCCCAAGCCTGACTTGGATGAACGACATCTTTCATAGCGATCCACAAATAAACACACAAAAGCACGAGAAAGAGGGAGAGCAGAGCAGATCCAGCGGCGTGTGCGTACCTGGTGAGCCCGCGTGAGCGCCGTGTGTCTGTACATGTAGTCCTCGGACTTGCAGACATAAACCATCTTGTAGGAGTTGAGCTTGAACATGCACTCCATCTTCAGCTCGCTGCCGCCCTCTTGTGTCTTGTCCAAGGTTGGCTTGTTCATCCTCTCCTGCTGCAGCTGCTCCCATCCCCTCTGGCACTTTCTGATCCGTCTCAAGTTCCTGCAGGGGGGAAAAATAGAAAACACAAGAGTGAAGCAGGGCGGCCAGAGAGAAAGCCAGCTGATCGAGTCACACACCAAAGAGAGGTGAGTCACGTTGGCAGGCAGAGTTCACACAAATTCCAAGGAAAAGGTCTTAATTTCAGTGACAATTTGGTAATTGACAATGAGAACTGTGTTATTTTTAGACAAAAAAAGAAAAGAAAAAAGGATTTCTTATAAAAATCTTTGCAGAAAGGGCAAATTTGAGAGGACTGTCCCTTTAAATAAATATATTTTACATCCATACACTGCAAACTCACCCATATATAACTCTTCAGACAACTATTTCCTCCTCATTCAGATTGTGTGCAGCAGATAACAATCTGTGCAATCACTCGCCCCACTTGAACAAATTTTTTTTTAAATGTGTACTTACCGCTGTGGGTGACAGGTGAGCGGCGAAACCAAGAAGCTTTTTTTTTTTTTTTTTTTTTTGCCTTCAGGCTTCCACTTAAGAGACATGACAGCGAAGCCAACTTCAAGTCAAACAACTGTCAGAGACAAACCGAATGCCACGTCTGGAAATATGAGCGAAAAAAGCCGCTACGTTTGCAATCATGAGGTGGTCAAGACCCAACGTGACTGGACAAGAAACCGCAACAAACTGGGGATTTCGTTTTTTTGTTGCATTTCGTTGGATTTTTTTCTCAGATGGAAAAAAGATTGTTAGTGTAAATAAATAAATAAATAAATAAATAAAATCCCCCTCAGAGAACGTCCATGTTGGAAGTTGGAAGCTCAGAGAATCTTGACAGAAGGCCACAGAGGAACTTCAAGCTTCACATTCTACTTTTTATTGTTGTTTTTTTTTTTCAAGACTTCTGAAGCACCTCTCGCTTGTTAGGGGGCGCTGACACTGTTTCTGCCTCGAGAGGGCGCAGCAGTTTGAGAGGAGGAGGGGCCCATCGTCAGCAGAGCCACTGATGGGCAAGTGGGACAGAAGGAGAAGAGCTGAGAGGCCGTGTTGGGCTGAGCCTCACCTGGGGAGGAACACGGGCTTCTGGGAAAGATGTTCGCGGAGTTTTGGAGACGCAGAATCCGAGTTGAGGTATCTGCCCACGTAGTCGGACCACCGCTGAGGAGGACAGAGCAGGAAAACACACGTGAGCCTCTTCTGTGTCACACTTGAAATCTTCTGCTTCATGATTTTAAAATAAGCCTCGATGAATCACTGAGGGTAAAACTTAGAGGTACAGTGTGTAAAAGTTCTGCCACCTAGTGGTCAGATTTTAGACTACAGCGCTCATCTTCCCTCTCCCAAGATTGCCAGTGAACTACAGTGGCCTGCGCACATAATCCTGGACACCTCGTCCACCTTCTTCTTTGTTGGTTGATTTGAGGATGCAACTGTTCACCCTAAATGCGAAGGTGGGCTGATTGTCCCCACCAGGCTTCCTTAGAAATATGGGTGGTGTAAGATGGCAGGTAACTGGCAGCAAGACTCTTGCTCTGAATATAAATAAGAGCCATTCTAAGGGTAGGAAAAACAAATTACTTTCATTGTAGTTGGAGTAGACTTTTATTATATTTGCATATGTATTTAAAGCAGTATATTAAGCTTTTACCAAAATAAAAATCATTAATTAGGCCAAATATTTCACACTGGACCTTTAAAATATGTTAGCAGTAATTAAAATTGTAACCAAAGTATAATTGGCCCAATAAATACAATATTTGTGCTGTAGTTTTTCTACCACAAGCATGAACAAATTATGCACTCAAATTAGCTCTAGCAAATCACGGCTATATTTCAAAAAGCAAAAACACTTGTCCTGCAACTTCTGATCTGACGTTTTCGCAAGCACAACAGAACCTCATCAGAAATGTCTAAAATGATCTTTTTGAGCTGGAGCTCTGCAGTCTACGCACACCAGGCGCATGAACACCAACATGAACATCAAGAACAACACGACGACTTGGACGACGGTTACCTCGGTATCAGCCGGTTCATCAGAGTTCTCCTCCTCGGTGTCCAGCAGCTCCACCCCCAGGCTGACGGAGCCTCGGCTCTTGGCAAACATCAGCTGGACAAGCACAGGCAGAACGAGTTGACGGCGGGCGTGTGGACCACTTCAGCCAATAGAGACATCGCTACTGTGTCAGGTCATCTCCTCTCACCTTGAAGCAGTTCTCATCCGACATGAGCTGTTCCGCTTTGCGCTGGTAGACATTCTCGGCCGAGGACCGGGACGACTGTGTGGACAGGGCGCCCCCTGTGGCCTTGCTGGGACACTCGCTCAGGTAGAGCTCCGTCACACGGGCGCAGATGTCGTCGGTGACGAGGTGCTGCAGCTGTAAGGGTCACAGGTCACAGGTGAGCACGAGTGAGCAGCTTCTGGTTGGCTTCAGAGCGGAGAAGAGGTCTCCGCCCCAGCAGAACAAGACACAGCATCCAGTCAGCGATTCTCTTAAAGTGAGTTTGAGAGAATTGCGACTTTTTAAATCAGACCCATGACGTCATGGGAGCTGGTTTACTCCATCGTAAAACAGGCAGCGGGAATGTTGAAGGCAGACCTGGCGGACAATGTTCTGGATGAGCTTGTCCATGGTGAAGGCGATGTAGGCGTGGATGGTGAACATCTCCCTCAGGGAGTCCTCATACTGAGCCGGCTCCATGTTTCCATCCAGGAGGTTCCGCACCATCTCCAGGAACACCGAGTAGTAATCCTCCACGTCGACGTCCACTGTTGGCGGAGAGAGAGGCAGAGAGAGAAAGAGCATTGTCAATAATATTTCTGTGAGCAAATAGTATCACAGTTGTGTGTGACAAGATACAATGTTATATTTTGCAAGAAACTTAATCTGTAAATTTCCTGTAAAGAACACAGAACGACACGACAAGTCAAACGTCACCCCATTAATTTAATGTCTTTTCTTTCATTCTAATGACTATTGACTTTGCAGTTTCTCACTGAAGGCATCAAAACTATGTATGAACAAAAATGGAATTATGTGGGAAACAATACAAATGTAAAAGAACATGTTTTATATTTAAATTCTTCAAAGCCACCTTTGATAAAAGGCATATTTAGAGTTATTTAATGCGTTTTTCTGCTGCATAATTACATAAATCTTCCTCATATATTTGATGTCTTCAGTATCTACCTGCAGTGTACAAAGTTTTAAAGATAAAAAAAAAAAAAGAATTGCATGAGGTGTGTCCAAACTTTTGACTGGTAATGTACAGCACACAGTTTTTTCATGAGTATTTTTTTCACCAACAGTGAAGCTGATGTGTGTGCACTCACTGGGCTCCTTCAGCTTCAGGTGGATGGCCGGGCTGTCGTTCTTCTCCTTCGTCTGCCCCAACACCTCCCGCTCCCACTCGCGCTCCCGCGCTTCCTCCTCGATCTGCCGCTCGGCCTGCGCGTAGATCTTCAGCAGCCGCGAGCAGAGGATGTGGTGGAGGCGGAAGAAGATGTACCAGTAGTTGTTGACGTGGTACAGGTTGTACGCGTCGTCGGTGCCGCGCAGCTTCTGCGCCGCCGCGTTGCCGAACAGGAGCTTGGACTTGGACAGGCTGCCGCCGGGGAGGCCATTGTGCTTCTTGGGGCCGTCCTGGTCCGTCTCCACGTCTTCCTCGTCCTCTTCGTCCTCCTCCTCTTCCTCCACGTCAGAGAGCTCCCCCCGCCGCGCAAACAGCAGGTCGGGGATGAAGTGGTGGATGATCTGCTTGATCTTGTACTTGTCCTCCTTCTGGATGCCCACCTGCCGCTTGACGTGGTGGATGATGAGGGCGGCTGCGTCCTCCAGGATCTGGCTGTCGTCGTAGGTCAGGGTCATGTGTGGGCCACCAGGCGGCGCCGTGGTGGTGGTCTCCTCGGACGCACGTTCTTGGCGCTGCGGTAGACAAGACAGGACACAATCAGTTATTACAACAGTTATTACAGTTATAACAACACTGATGCCAGTATCGGATACCGGGGTTGAGTACTCGTAAAATACACTACCAGTCAAAAGTTTGGACACACATCATGCACAACTTTCTAAACTGAAGACAAGATATATGCAATTATGCAGCAAAGAAAACATGTGAAATAACTCTAATAGGCTTTTTATGAAAGGTGGCTATTTTGAAGAATTTAAATATAAAATGTGTTTGAGTTATTTTACACTTTTATTGTCTCCTACATAATTCCATGTTTGTTCATACGCAGTTTTGATGCCTTCAGTGAGAAACTGCAAAGTCAATAGTCATGAGAATGACAGAGAAGACATTAAATTAATTTAAAGGGTGCATCCAAACTTATGACTGGTTGTGTAGGTGCCAATAATCACAACATCAATACCAGTTGTTATGTATATTGTTAAATTTGTGTTTGCACTGCAGTCACCCGTGTTCTAGAAAAACATGCTGAGGAATGTTGTTCAAGTGACAGAACATCTGTGGATTTTTTTTTTTTTTCAGTAATTCTCTAATGTGTAATGGCCTTCTTAAGTACTCAGTATCAGTATCGGTGAATACTGTAATCCAAGTAATGATACGCGACTGGTTCTGTAAAAAAGTGCTATCGGTGCACAAGCGACTCTGGCGGCTGCGTGTCCTTACGTCGTCGTACAGCATCTCGATCTCATTCAGTAGCGTCTTGGAGCGCAGTGCCTTGGTGTCGTTCTGCTTGAAGTTGTTGCCCTGGTGGTCAAGCGACTTCAGGTAGTACTTTTCGTTCTGATCCCGCCAGATTTTGTTGAAGCCTCTCTGTGCCTCTCTCCACTCCTCGTCCTTCATTTTCAACCTGGGTGAAGACAAACACGGGTGACGCTAAAGACGCTGAAAAACAAAAGAAAAAAACCCCACCGGCGAGTCTCCGCCCAGCGACCGGAGAACGTTCACAAAGAGACCGGGAACCTTTTCAGCACAATGGGCAACGCCACCGCCGGGTTCTTCTTCAGCCCGTCGATGATGTCGGGGGCCTTGTCGCCGTATATCCTCTGCACGGCCTTGCGGTGGACGACCTCCGAGGAGCCGCCCAGCGTGTTGTCCAGCCTGAAGCGCAGCTGCTCCTCGGCGGACATGCGCGACAGCCGCCGCTGCACCGTCTCCAGGGCTCGTATCGTGGCCAGGTTGGTCTCCAGCACGACGTCCAGCTAAAAGGGGGGCGGGGGGAGGGGAATGGCGAGGCAACGGCGACAAAATTAGCGGTGCGTTCAACCAACCGTGTCTGTTGGCTACTCAAAAATACACTTTTTTTAAAAAAAGGGTTTGTATTCCTCACCTCAAACCGCTCGTCTTCACATCGATAGATGTTCTCTTCATACTGAGTCTTCTTGGAGCTCACAAATGTGGAATCCTCAGACCAGGATGGGAAGGAGACCCATGTGTCATTAAGCACCTGATGACAGGACATTCGGTTCAAAGGGATTTCTGTTTAAGCAAGGCAAAAGGTTGCACCCCCCCCCCCCCTTTCCATTGACCAAACGCTTCATCTCCTTCATTAGTACCTCTCTGCACAGCTGAGTCCTTCCTGTGCACTTGGGCTGCTGGTAGCTCTTGGGCAGCGCTCTGTAGCTGGAGCCCAGCCTCTTGCAGGAGGCGTAGTCGATCTCCATGGCGATGCCCTCGGTGGCGCGCTCCTTGGGCAGAGTCTCGGCGTGGCTCGAGTCGCCGTGGCTGGACTCCCGGTAGCCCAGGAAGTTTTTGAACCACGTGAAAAGCTCTGGGAATTTTCTGCAAATCGCGCCACAATGCATGTTGGGAATGAAAAGTGGGTTCGTGTGACAATTTAGGCCAACACTTCATAACTGTTAATAACCAGAAAGGAGCTTTAAGCCGCTGAAGGACCAGATTTTCTTCATCAACAGACGTGAAAATAAAGTGTCAAAGTGTCACAGTTTCTCGTCAGTACACGGCACAAAAGCCTCAGCGACAAGATGCAAGTGGACGCTGTTACTCACCCCAGAAATGGGATGACGAGTTGCACCAGCTCAGTTTGAGAAATCACTTCCTGGTTGAAAAGGTGCAGGCACCGCAGGAAGTTTTCATAAGCCTCTGGGCTCCGCAGGGCCTTTCGCACCTGCGGGAAGAGACTTCAGTCACCACCAGAGGCAGCAAACCCCCCTGTGCATGTGAACGGTTGAGACGTGGAAGACTCCAAACTGACCTTCTCAAAGAACATGGTTTCAGTGCTGGTGCTGTGTTTGCCCATCTCAGACATGCAGTGATCTTTCCCCATGATTTTGGGTTTCTTCTGCAAAAGTGTGCAAAACGTTATTGAACTTGCGTAACTTGCTCTTCTGCGTTGACGGTTGTAAAGCTACAATGTACAAATGCAGGTGCCCACCTTGACAGGTGGCGTGGGTGCCTGTCCTGGGGGTCTCCTGACTGGCAGGCCATTCTGGCTCAGCCGCTGCTTGTTGTTCACCAGGGGCCTCTTCACCGTCCCGCCATGGTCGTTACGAACCGAGTCGGCCCGTTCCGCCACAGCCTTGCCCAGCAGCTGAAAGGAGACCAACACACAACAGCAACCGAAGAAATGTGACCACGTTCCTTGAGAACTTCCCAAACAATCTCAAAGCATCACCGTGTTGTTTAGGTCAAATCCTCTCAGTATTTAATACGACGATGCTCGTGAAGCTGTTTGCACTTCAGTCCAGGAGGTCGGTTCTCTCAGACGCGACTAATAGAGTCTGCAGTGGGTCAACAGACCGATCCCACAGAAGCTTCTAGAGCTCCCATTTTCATTAAAGATTACGACTCAATGACGGGCAAACAGAAAGACCAGGGCCACAACTCACCCCGTTCATCTTCCTCAGAGTCAAATCAAACAATTGGACAGTTTAAATATCTCGGCCCCACCCGGGTGGGGCTATTCTATTGGCTACCTGGGATGGGAGGGGCCTAGCCACTGACGCGCTGCACTCCAGACAGCTGATACAACAGCCAGCCCTTAGAATTGACCAGCAGCCACCAGTCGTATTTTCAGCAGCCCAATTGTCTGACTTGGCTGTTTGGCCAACCCAACGGTACTGCAGTGGACATAGCAAAACTGACTGTGTATGGCGGGACATGTGAATTATGGGTCTCTTATGGATTATGGGTCATCTTAGAAGGATAAACACGAGGCAATATTTATGTTTTTAAAGGAAACAGGATTAGGGCAGAGAATAAGATATTAAAGTAGGAATTTCAACAAAGTAATTTTGAATGAGTGCCCCAAAAATCTTCCATGGGTCAATTTTTTTTCTTTCAAGTTCCGGTATTTATGAACTTTGAGGCATTACACTTCCATGTGCACATTACAAGGTCATGCAAAACAGACACTCACCACTGAGCTGTTTGCATCAGGCAGGAACTGGCCGAACTCTGACAGCAGGTCCTCCTGGTTCTTAAAGAGTCGGGCCACCTGAGTGTAGACCTCCTGCTCGGTCAGCGCCGGGGTGTAGTTCCCTGCTGCCTCCTTCGCGTTCCTCTGCTCTTTCTGTAAAACGAGATGAATACATTTTTAATAATAAGTTTTGTACTTGTTCCTACTCCTTTTCGAGCACATTTAAGTTTCTGGATATTTGGGTTTTTTTTAGTATTAGGTTTGTATATATTTTTTATTATTATTTATTTACGATAATTGTGTTTTTTTTATGCTCGAATAAAGAATTCAGTTCAATTCTGATGAAACTAAAGTGTGACAAAACCTCCTGCGCACCAAACAGCTCCGCACGGTTGAACTGCGTCTAACCTGGTACGTGTGCAGGATCTCCAGGAAGGCCTTGTAGATGTCCGGCTGGCCCTGGAAGCGGTTCTTGATCTTGTTGACATAGTTTATGGCGTGGTTGAACTCCACGGGCTGGTTGTTCTGGAACGGCGGCCCGCCGGTGGGCGTGCTGCTCACAGGAGTGTGGGACTGAACGGTGGGCGAGCGCGGCGAGGCGTAGGATGGGATGGAGGGATTGGGCTGGCTGGTGGGCGTGTGGGCTGGAGACTGAACGGGCTGCAGGAAGGGGGTCAGACCAGGCAACGGGTCAACCTACCGACTGACCACAGGTTGGCTAATAATCACAGCTCAGGCGATGCCTTCTGTACCCATGGCACTTAACACAGACATCTTCGTGAGTTTTATAAAAAATAGTTTTAAGCAAAGAAGATGAAATGCATGGGCCCATTCATTCCAGTCTTTTGATCTGAGAAGCTCATAAACTTTAAAACATTCCACACTTTTCAAATATGTGTCTCGCCCTTGCCTGAGTTACTGACCACACTACTTTATAAGGCACTGCCTTGGCCTCCAGTGAAGAGGTTTCTGAGGGTCAAAGCTGTCATTCCATCACTTTTTGTAACAGAAATAATTTATGACACACAACGTGTTGCAACCACATTTGGATATTCTTTTACTTTTGGCTTGTAAAGTACATCGCTGGTACTTTAAAAGTGATTTTTCACTCTAATAGCTGATGAGGCACTGACCCTGGAAGCAGAGGCCGAAAGAGTCGCTTTCAATTGAAGGACGTTTCCCGATGACAGTTACTAAACAAATGGGCCAAACTGACTCCAAACCTTCATCCTTGTTGACGGACACATGACATGACTGAAGTGATGTATATTACCTTGCTGGTTTTACTTGGAGCAGGCTGGGTGGGAGTGGCTGGAGTGTTGTTGGTCACGGAGTGTTGCCTGCTGAGGGGAAGACTTTGCGGGTGGCTTGGCGGTTGACTGGAGGCTCCAGTCACAGGGATGTTGTGGACTGAAATGCCGTGGGGAGTGATGTAGTGGATCTGGCCAGGCGTGGTTACGTTGACCAGGTCGTTGGTCTGAACCTCGATCTTGTACCCAGGCGGCAGGAAAGTGTTAAAACCCATGATGAGGTCGGGATGGCCCTTGAAGAGCTGGGACACGCGGTTGATGACTCCTGGAGTGTCGATGCTGTAGAGACAGAGTGAGTCATCGGGATTTAGTGACTCCCAGCTAACTGTGCGCACGCTTTCCGAAAGTGGGCAAAAATGCTGAAGTCGCACCTTCTCTCCTGATAAGACAAAAACAGAGTTGAGTTGGACTCACCTCTGTGACTTGAACTCCTTCATGATGTCAAGGAAATCATTATAAACTTGAGGCTGATTTCCAAACTGCAGTTTCACTTGATCCAGATAAGAGAGAGCATCTTCAACCTGAAAAGTCAGGATAGGATTTTAAAGTTCATGAAACCGCTATTTATTTTTAGCAACTTTATTTTGCACAAAGAATCTTCTCTCTCTGTGTTATCTGTATTGCAAAAAAATTAAATTTAATAAGAAAAAAAATTGGAGATTTATATAAACTTAATGAAATCAACATATTGTGCAATTCACAGTGAGCACAGCTGTTTTTGCAGATTTCCATGCAAACGTACCTTTAGCCGCTGAAACTGCTGTCCTTGCACTGCTGGTGGATGGATGTGACCCTGGACCACAGCTGGTCCCTGAGCCTGAACAGCAAGGTTGTGTCCATGGGGGCTGATGTGAGCTGGATTATGCCCGTGTCCGGTGGAGCCCTGAGACAATGTAGCCCCCTTTTAGGAATGACAGCCTTTGCAATACCACAACTTTGAAGTGTTTTTGTCTCTGTCTGTGACAAGTCTCCTTCAAATGTCTAATTTCCCGAGATGTGACACTTGTGACAAGATGGTTTAAATCAAGACTCACGTGTTTCAGTGGCCAGGAACTACTAACAGTTTGCATACCTGATAGCCTTGAGGGAGGGAATATTGGATGCCAGTGGACGGCTGCATGTTGTCAGCGGCTGCCTCTACCACAGCAGGAGTCGGGAGGGACAGCTGCAAGTTGTCTGTAATGCCTTGAATTTGGGGACGTCGGGGCTGCTGTTGCTGGGGCGCATACACTATTTCCTGGTCCTCCAAGCGTCTCTTCATCGTGTGTTCATGCTCAAAGGGGCTGGTGGGAGTAAAGAGAGAGACAGGGGAAAAAAGAAGAAGGTCAAAACAGTTGAGCCGGACCAACTGCAGTTCCAAAAACGAGGCTTGGTGGCAGCAACAGTAGCTATGATTATTCATGGTGGAGGTCATACAGTTCTTCTTCCAGGATCTTCCGGTGGAGATCATTGGCATATACTGAGCTTAGCATTTATTTATTTATTTTTATTACACGGCATGGCTTAAAATACACGGGTAAAGAGACCGTCGATAGAAGCATGTGGAAAGAAATGTCAATTTTTTCATAAACCGAATTATTGAAACCTCGCTCATTTCAACGCATATTTTCATGAATGATTTAATTTCCATCTATATTAACAGGCAAAGTAATTCATTATTTGCTAAAATGGCAAAACTCAAAAATAAAACATAATATTTACGAAGCAACACACAACCAGAAGAATTCGAGGCATATATACGGCAACACATTACGACGCCCCCAACACATATTCCACGCAAACCCGAGGGAGAGTAATTTTTAGACAGTCCCTAAACTGACGTCGCCGCAGTTGGCCAACGGAGCGCGCACGTCCCTATAAAGCCGAGCTGCAGAGCTGCGGCGTTAGCAGATGAAGGTGGCGGCGCGTGCGGTCTCGAATATCTGCGCTCGGCCCCGTCACGAGCGCAGATTTACATGTCCATCGGCTCGCCAAAACGCGCAGCCGAGGCATAAACAGAGAAGTGGGGTCGAAGTTGTTCGATGTAATAATTTTTAAAAAAGGGGGCGCAGCTAACATTTGGCGAGAAAACGGTGCGGGCACGTAGGCGCTGTCTCCCTCGTCCCCTCCCCCTCTCTGCCAAACACTGATCGCCTTCCGTTTTGGTGAGCTGACCGCCTTCGCGTCTGACGCTCGGTTCACGTCGAAGCTCGAGGTGTACGAGCAAACGCACGAGTCTTATTATTATTATTATTATTATTATTATTTTATTTTTTAACTGGGCGAGAACAGAAATGGCACTAGGAAATCGGCATGTTTCGGATCCTCACTCTTCCAGCTCACCATTATCACTAAACAAGACTGCTCACTGGCGACCCAGATGGGCTAAACAGAGGCTAACTGTCGATGCCTTTGCTTTCGAGTAGAGCTATCTACTGAAGAGAATTAGCAGCCGTGCCTTGTCCTGGTTGACACGCGACGACACAGCCGGCTGTAAAGTATGTGACACAATGACCCATCGGTACACAAAAGTGACTAAATAAAAGTTACACGACCAGGAACAAACATTGTCAGTGCAAGTTGAATAGGTCAGAAAGAACGGCAAGTGGCTAACACGCTAGCAGTGGCATGGGCAGTACATTACGTTTACGTCGCATTAGCACCAAGTTGCGAGAGACTCGAGACGGAGGGAAGAAATTGTTAGTTTTTCTGTTCAAGAAGAAAACCTCATCATATTCTTGCTCAACCCATCAGTCGAACTCAATGCGACGAAAACTAACTTGGAATGTGCTTTCAGGTCAATGTGTATGGCGTTAGCTACCGCTAACATGCGAGCTAACGGTTGCCGCTTAGCTGGCGAGTATTACTTGGAGCAGCGCCGTTAACTTTTCCCTGATGCCAGAGGACTCCGTGCTGCATTTTCAATCATATGGACATGCTTCCTTGGAGGACTGTAAATATGTTAAAGAAAATGAGATGCGAGTACAAACTAAAGGGTGTTCGCTCGGCAAGGTTACATAGCAGCTAGCAGCTGTTAACTCCGTTAGCACAACAACCAACCCCCCATCAGTGTCGTGTAAGCGGCTAACTGGCTAATGCTAATTTAACTTACCCCGTATAGCTGCCACCAGCAACACGATGACACAGTGGGGTAACAGGACCAAGCAGCGAGTCTTTGCCTGCGTATCCTCCGTCCTGTGACACCAGAGGGAAGTCCAGTAGAACGGTCGCAGATGAAATAGTCCGCGTTGGCTATGTCGCTAACAACACTATATGTATGAAGCGGTGTTCCGTGCTCAGAGGTGTGTCTACCGCGGAGGCACCCGAGTCTCCGCCCACTCTCAACTGGGATTGGCCACATCTCCAGAATGAAAACAAATACAATGAGGGCAGTGAGCCAGTACTTCCTGTTAAAGGCGCCTTACAAGGACTAAATCAATCTGCTGGAGCTCTGCAGAGTTACTTTCAAGTCTGTCAAATAAATTAAAACCATCACTATCAGACAGACTCTTCGGTGATCCTGTAAAAAATAAAATAATAATAATAAAAAACCCATGAGAAACCAGCTTGCCGTTTACGATGACACATGATGAACCACATCCATTAAACCTAAATAGCGCCCTGACCCCATCCCAGAGAGCTGAAGTCTATTTAAAACTCCAATACTCCAATAAAGCAGCCTTGTAAGATTGGTTGTTAGACTTCCAAAAACAGCACATTTATCCCTCTGAATACATCCTGCACAAGGAGTTCAAATGGAGGTGGGGTGAGAGGGAGTGGAGTTTCCAGGGAGACTGACTGAACTTCTTAGCCAGTCTGTGTCACCCCGCCACTCCAAAACACATTTTTCAATCTGACCCAGCAGAACACAGAAAGGTGTTTCACACAATGTTATGTTAATTGGGTGAGGATACTGCACCCACCAGCACACCCAACACTCTAGATTGATTGATTCAGTCATTCATTGATTTTTAAGTGAACTGTATGAAAGGGCAACCTCTAAAAAAGACCAAAAAAAAAAAAAAAAGATTGCGGATCAGTCTCCAAGAGCGGCTACTGCACACAGCTGAGATGTATTATTTGTCTGTCATAAACACACAATCTCATCAACTCTTACCCAAAATGTACGCGATACAAAACATTTCTGATGAACCCATCTATGTGGGAGTGAAGGAGGGTGCCAGACTCTCAGGCAAGAGAGGAACAAAGCATCAGGTCCTGGAACTTTCCTGAGCTTTTTGTCACCCGAAAGAGTCGACACGTTAATGCAGGCAGGGGGTCTGGTGGGAGGGGTGTGAGGGTTGCAGGGAGTCCTATTGTGTAGGTGGGAGGTGTGAGGGTCCACCAGTAAAATGAATTTGCAGAATATCCAGCATTTAGAGAATACATATTCCTCAGCGGTATTTCTCAGGCACAGAGTTCATAAATAATCAGCTATGTGCTAATCTTTAAGTACACGCTGCTGAGTGTGGCATAGTGCAAGAGTTGTACATGCAAGAACTTGCATGTAAAATGGAACTGCAATAGAATGGAATGTAAATTTTGGAAGGTTATCAAGTAAAATATTTCTTGTTTACATTCATGCATAGCCAAAGGAAACAGCCACAATATGAAGATGTTGCAGTTTAAGTTGTGATGCCGCCTCTTACCAGCAAAAAGTCAAGAGGAAAAGGGGAGGCGGTTAGAATTAAAATGGATTTCATCACAATGTTTAGCCCTTTACCTTGCGATAACACATTTAGCCAATCCAAGAGTTCGTTCAGAGAGGTTTTTATTTGGCTTTCAGAACATTCCGACAATCTAGCGACATCACATTCCAAACAGAATTCGGAGTTACAAAATGTTTTACAGGAAAGCAATGGTAAGAGAAAGTGTTACCCAAAAAGTAATAAAAGTTGTACTGTTGTTTATTTTCTTTTTTCTTTCTTTTTTTTTTTTTTACGTTTTACGTTCAAGTCTATTAACAACAAAAAGTATGTACAAGTGGAACAAAGTGGCATCAAAAAAAAATCTTTGCACTCACAGAACAGAGCAGAAACTCACCTACAGTATATATATATATATTTATTTATTTATTTATTTTCTGATAGTGCCTTTTGAATGTGCAGAGGATAATTTATATGTACCAAACAGGTGAACAATAACAACCATGATGTGACAGAGCCAAGGTTCTCTGCGTGTTCAGAGAAGAGGGATGTTTTGGTACAACATGCTGAGGGCCGTCAGGACGACACCTGCTGCCGTCAATGGGGAGGCCAGTTTAGGAGCTGCAACACAAGAAACCAGGTTAATGTCATGTCTGTAGCAAGGATGAGAGCCAACAGTCTAAGATGGTGTTTGGGAGCAAAACTTGCAACTGCTGAAATATAAAGTGTGTCTCAAAACACATATTTTTGCACCAGATTGCAGACTACTATTGCTGCACTTGAGATGGGGCAAAGGTTTTGTGTGTGCACACTTCACATTTCAACAAACCACATTCTACTTTTGTCAATTTCTAACTAAGAAGTCCGTACAAGAGCAGGGAAACAGTGATTTAAAACCAAGTAAGTCGGTAAGTAAGTCAGTAAGTCAGTCAGTAAGTTCTCTCTTTAACAGTCTGGAACAGCACCACCCATCTTAGAAGTTGAGCACTACACAGGAAGTGGACTTCCCTTGTACAACAGGGGATGTAAACAAAGTGAGACGCAGCCACTGTTTCCACTCTGCATCCAGCCCAGTCACAGGTATCAGTCTCAACTGCAATACTATAGCCAGTTCTCTTTGGATGTTTCACATTTGCTTACAAGAAGGGGCAAGTACAAACCGTGTCATTATCACCACTTAGTCTCCTCTCGACAGTTTGAGAAAAAATACAACAAGTTTTCAGAGCCCAGACAGGTTAATGTGCCATATGCCTCTATCAAGCTGAGTGGTTGATGATCAGTGGAGAGTTAATCGATATGACAGACAACAAAATAAATATTTGACACTTTACCATGTGAGGTGGTCGCGACATCCGTTGCTGCGGCTGTGGCGGCGTCTGCTGCGAGGGACGTCGCAGTGGATGCCTCGGTGGTTGTCTCAGCGGCGTTTGCTGGAGTAGGCGTCATAACCACCAGGCTTACAGGGCCTGATTTGACGGTGTAGACTCTGGTGAAAAGATTTTCGACCAGCATTTTGGCCTGAATGGATCGGCCGCACAAGTTGGGGCACGAAGCGGAAGGCAACGTGGGGATGCACAGATTGACTCGACATTGGATGTACATCTGAAAAACACAGGCAGCAGTGAGAGTTAGCCAAGGTGAAGCACATTGGAATCCCCTGACCAGAAAGTTCCTTATGGACAAAGTTTTAGCTGCAACCTTCACTGGTTCTTTGTGATGTCTCTTTTTTCTTAGCATGATGCTGGCTAATAGATAGATAGATGTACTTTACTGATCCTAAATTGGGAAACTACACAGAGCTGAGGGAATACATGGCTGCTATACACAATGACCACACAACAGCAGACTAACCTTGGAGCCTCTGTTTGCCATTATTAAGAAAAATAAAACATTGATGAGTTTAACATGGTAATAGATGCAAACATGAACATATTTATTAATTCATCTTCTATGCCCGCTTATTCCAATTCAGGATCACAGGGGTCTGCTGGAGCCTATCCCAGCTGTCTTAGGGCGAAGGCAGGGTACACCCTGGACAAGTCGCCAGTTCATCGCAGGGCCACATAGAAACAAACAACCATTCACACTCCCATGCACACCTACGGACAATTTAGAATGTTCAATTGACTGTGGGAGGAAGCCGGAGAACCTGGAGAGAACCCATGCAGACACGGGGAGAACATGCAAACTCCACACAGAAAGGTCACAGGCCCGGGCCCCGGAATCGAACCCACGACCTTCTTGCTGTGAGGCGGCAGCGCTAACCACTGCGCCACCGTGTCGTCACATATTCATTTAGCAGAAGTTAAATATGAATAATGAGTATATGGAATAATGATGGCATCACAGCACGATGTGTGGGAAGGAGATGCTGTTGATATTCGTCACTGAGAAACATGGACAAATATTTGAGGGCTGTAGCTGCCACCTCATGGCATAGATTTGCGCTCGAAGCAGCAGCCATGGGCTCAATTTGTGGAATCCTGCAGGCTGAACAGTGCTGTGAAATACGCACCTCAGACTTTTGGGTTTCCACCATTGTCATATTTAGGCGATAAACCCTGGAGGTATTTGTTGATGTAAAAATCTCTGCTGCACTGCTGGACGTCGAACACCTGAAGGAGGACAATGCAATACAATAAGTACAATATTTCACTTTCCTTAAATGTTTACATTTCATAGGATTCCTAAGCAGTGTCGATGTTTCTTTAATACTAAATTTAATACTACATGTAATACAACTTACTTACAATAGAATACTTCAGAGCCAATATAAGCTCCTCCCCTATGGTCACAGATACAGATTCAGGACAAACAGCCATGTCGAGGTTTGTGCCCTCATCCATCAGACTCATAAATAGCTCATTTACCTTTTAAACAATTCTTCTAATCATTTCTTATAATGTAATGTAATGTATATTTTCACGTTTATTTTATCCTATCTATGTTTAGCTCTATTTATTATCTGTATTGCAGTTTTATTATAGCAATTAAGACTGTGGCACTTGGGAAAACCCAAATGGATGTTCTTACATTGTTGAGTGGTTTGTTGTTGTGTTAAGTTATGATATATATTATCTGTATGCATACTGGTGCTTTTACACAAATGAAGTTCCTAACAGATAAATAAAGTCATTTGAATTGAATTGAATTGACTGTGTCTCAATGCAGATGGTGGCAGGAATGAGGGCATGTGTCACTGACCCTTGCTCAATGATAGGCTGGCAGTTTGTATAATCATCTGTGGGACACTCCACACATCTCGATATCATCTCGGCCCGCTGTATGGAGCAGTTGGACATCACGTGCAGGTCCAGGTAGTTGAATCTTGAACCGACGGCGCCCTCTTGCACGTTTCGGCGCACTCGATTTGGGACGTCATCAGTGCGAAACCTCGGGTTGCCTGTGAAGTTTCTCAGTGGCCCATCACCTGGCTGAAAAACTTGAATCCAAACATTTAGCACACCAAAAGTCTGTTCCTCTGTGGGAATGCTCATCTGGTACTGTGGCCCCTTCACTTGGACGCTGGGGATGCGGCAGGCCAGTGGGAGGATGAGGATGGGCTTGCGTCGGACCACAGAGAGGGTTTTCACACTGTGCAAGGTGTTGGTGTAAACTAGCTCCGAACCAGATTGCTGAAAGAAACGCAAATCAAAATACGTGGTGAGGTTTTGTTAAACTGCAGCAAAAAAATTTCTAAAGTTCAAGGGATAGTTCAACATTATGGCAAAAAAATTCACCTATTTCCATAAGTTCCACCTATAGCCTTTCAGTACATTTCCTTTTAATTATCAGTTAAGTAACGATAGCACTGTCACTCCGCCCACATATAGTCCTGGAAATAAGTTCTTTGTGATGTCACAAAGGGGAACTCATACCTCTCCCAGGTTAGTGATCACGGGAGCATGGCATTGGTACAACCTACATTAGCGGGACAAATTTCCCATTGGTCCGACCTCCCCTTACCATAACCGTAACCCTAACCCTAACCCAAACCCTAAGCCTAAACCTAAGCCTAAACCTAAGCCAAAGCCTGACCGTAATGGAAAGTCGGACCAATGGGCAATTTGTCGGACTAATGTAAATGGGAGGTTGGACTCATGAGCCGTTTCAAGTGACAACACCCCAGCCTTGGAACCTTGGAACCTTCTGTCAAAGAAAATGTTTTTGCAGGAGGCTAAAAGCCAGTGTTTTAGAAGGAGGCTGTAAACAGAGGGCAAAATGTGCTGTTTTCTGGAGTTTTTTTTGGATAAGTCTCTCATGCATGGCTGCACAAATTGCTGCAAAATGATGTAATAAAAAAGACACCTGGATCAATCACGTTGTGTTCTTTACCACTGGCGGTTTGTCATTTATTGCCCAGCTATCTTAAAAAATAATTTTGATGAAGTTTTGCAGATGCACAAAAGCAAATCCATACGGAATTTTTTTCACCAAATGTTTCTGCCATGAAGTTGTCAGCATGCAGCAAGTTCAGGTCCAAGCTGTTGCAAGTCAAGTGAGGTGCACGGATCACATTTTAAGTGGAATCTACTGAAATTAAAAAGTAAAAAAAAGTTTTACCACGATCTTAGTGCCGCAGCCGTCCAGGGAGATGCGTGCCAGCAGGTGTGTGGTGTTGTAGTTGACCCGACAAGACGGGCTGTTGAGCTGCAGCTCATTGAGGTTGATGTTGTTGAGGGAGGAGACAGGAAGCACCAGAACCATCTCTCTCTCGTCACACGTCAGCACTGCAGACGCAGGCAGCAGAGAACTTTCAGGATTGACAAAAAACCATGCAAACCTTTTAAGGTGTACTTGATTTTACCTGTTCCAGCAGGTAGTGTTGCCATTTCCCCTGTGGAGAGTCAACCAGGTTGATTTCAGTGAATATAACACGTAGTGGCGTTTTGTGTGTAAAGTCATTATAGAGGCTGAAGGTCTTACTTTGGTACAGCCAAATGCACCTGGGCTCGGACTGTAAACTGTAAACAACAAGAAGGAACAGTCAGACCTTCATCTTTACAAGCAAGACGTTTGTTGAACAGTGGAAGGTGGAGGCTGAGGATGTTGGCTTTTATATCCGTCTCACGACAACTCTTCTTTAAGTCTTTTGTTGCTTTTTTTTTTTTCAAACTGTATTTTCATAAAATTATTATTTTTTTTTACCTAAACTCTGTTCAGACCTTGGTTGATTTTGCCCAAACATCATGAATTTGCATCAAATCCAGTGAGGCAGCACAGCAGGCTGTTAGGCGGCATTAGGTGTGTGGTTTCATCGCCTAAATAACACAACATGTGTGTGAGACGCATTTTCTGCGTGTTACATGGTTTCTGTGGCGGGGTGACCGCAAAGTTCAGCTAGTCTCACAGCAGTTGCCCCAGTATGGGGGTCTCAGTGGAAATTGCAATGTTCAGCTTCGCTGTGTAATTTTGAATTCAACCTCAATTCTATCACTTTTTTTTTTTTGAGGTGCGGGGGGGTATTTAAATATGTCAATTACCGCCAAATAAATCGCAGACTGTAAAAGAAACAAAATAACCCGAACCCTGTTTCACAAAGCATGAAAGTTGTGCTCAGACAAACGACTTGGTTGAATTGGTTGGTATAAGACCCGCTGCTGGCGGCCCAGTCTGGCTCCGCCCTCACTTCCCACCATCACTGAGCGCCGCACCTGTTTGTGTTCGCGGCGAAGCAGATGGGCAGAAGCCTGGTCAGGTTGTTGGGGCTGCGGACCCACGCCATGGTCATCATCGCCAGGGAGTCGATGGTCTGGAAGCCCGCCCGGAAGAGATTGGGAGGGCCGACCACGGCCACCTCGGACACACTAAGAAAAGCAAACAACAAAAGCAGGCCCGGCGACCCAGAGAACCGTGATCCGCTGCTCCGTCTGAAACTGAGGAGAGCTTAAAGGAAGGAACGTGACAAACCTCTCCTCTCGAGACATGTACTGGGCTCTGAAGGTGATTTGCTCGTACGGCAGCACAAACAGCGTGGTGTCCTCGTCGGGGGTCTCGCCCACAGCCACGGGCTCGTCGCTGCAGCTGGAGCTCGACTCCTCCACTGCAGGGGAGGAGAAAATAATGAAGGGCGAGCGCATTCTGACAGCCTTCTTTTTAAGCTTAACAGCAGCAGAGTTCAGTTTTGTGACGGCGAATCAATTGTTCAAAACTCTACGGCTCTCCAGAAAAACGGAATCTTTAGCCCTCTGTTCACAGCATCCTGCGAAAACAATCTTGGCCTCAATTTTGGAAGGAGACAAAATCACAGTGACCTTTAGGGTTTCCTTAGTAATGGAGTACAAATACTTTGTTACTGTAGATTGACTAAGTAGATTTTTCAGGTATGTGTACTTTACTTAAATATTTCTTTTTGCTGATGACTTTTTACTTTAACTCCCTACATTAGTACACAAATATATGTACTTTCTACTCCTTAGATTGGAAAAAAGATGTTCATTACTTTTGTGTTTAAAAGCCTTTAAAATATATACATTTAATATTTATTATAGTTGTTGTTGCTTGAAGTGGAGCTATTTGAACTATGCTGCTGTGTAGTTCAATATAAAACTGGATCATATTTTAGATGGAGACTATTTTAGAGTACCTCAGCTTTGAGATCACTGCTCAGTATGTTTTCAGTACAGAGAAAAATAACGATGTAGAAAATAACATCATTTATTGTTATCAAAAGTGTAAACATCCAATGATGGCTCACTGCATAATACAATATTGTACTATATTAAGGGCTAAAGCTGTAAAAATGTTTTCATCAGAACTTGTATTTTCTTACTTTTACTGAAATAAAAGAGTCGAATTCAGTACTTTTACTTAGTGTGAATACTTTTGCCACCTCTGTCCTTGAGTTCATGCAAATTGACCCTTGCCTAGGATGCATCTGCAAGGAATTAAAAATACAATTACACTGCTTTCGTTGCCATATTTTGTGGAGGGTCTCACCAGTCAGGGAGAGGTGCACTGGGACGGCGCTCATGGCTGCGAGTGCAACATTCAATTGCTTCCATTTTGGCACAGGAATGTGATCCTCAGCCATCAGGTAGATGTAATATTGTCCTGCTGGTGCCTTCCCGGTGAACGTGAACATGCATTGCTCCTGTTTGAACAAACAAATCAATGAAAAAAAAATAAGAGAGTTAAAAAGTCCAATTTGTCAGGCAGGAAAAAAAAGTGTTTTTTGTAAATTAAACTAAAAATATAGACTTGCACTGTGCAATTGTCTGGGTTCAAACTCAGTTTGTCACTCGGTTTCACTATGCAGGTTAATAAAGGGGAACAGGGGAGTCTCAACATTCACACGGAAGAAGGCATTTTCTAAAAAATAAAGGCATTCACCATTTTAACAACTGTTCTCCTAAACATTGTACTGGCACGCATATGGCCAGGACACGCCCTGACATGCCCTGACACGCCCCCGTGACGAGGCGGCCATTATCAAGTCAAGTGTTTCCTGGCGGCTGCTGCCAGTATCTCCGCTTTGTTGGCCGGCCAAGAATCTACCTCAGTGCGTCGGTGACAAAATGGGGATTAAACGGCAGCTGCGGTCAAACTGATGACTGATGACACAGTGCCACAATCCCTGTTTTCACAAGACATTCACATGTGCACCTTGGTCTCTCACACGTCCAAACAAACAAACATTCCCATTCCTATACATAGTATTTTTCCTCACTTTATTTCTGCATTGACTAAAGCTATTTTTCAATTGGAAGTTTTTCAATGCATTTTTTTTTTCTTTTGAAATGTTTCTATATTGCACTGGTTTTAGCAGTTAATAAAGATGACAAATAAAGGCTTTATAACTTTATAACTAGTACACACTTTTAGTACACAAAAATGTTTTTGTTACTTAATTTGTAGACACCTACTATGTGTGTTTATTGCCCAAACATTACTTTACCATGTATAATGCATCGATACATAATCAGTCAACACAGAATAGTTGTTCTTATAAATGAAGTAACTGGTGTATATTACTGTAGGAACAATACTTTATTGATGATTAATGAAACATTTACACTACTAAACTCAAACTGATCTACTAAAAGTCTACTTAATATTCTCAATGGCAACTTTGGGGTTGTGTCCATCTTGTACCACTAGTTACACGTGTTCATTTTTCATCTTAACAGAAAAGATTATTTCTTTGATCTTACAGCAAACTGAAGCAGCTTGTATCATTCACGCCCCATTCTTGAACTAAAATAAATCATTGATTCCATAATGCATCTACGTCTGTCTTTTGAGCCTCAGTGATTTCAGATCTACTCTTACAGCATTCTTCAGTTATTGACAAAAAACCTACAGTAACTTCAATTAGGAGACGTGCAGCCAACAAACAAAAGCTTTGTGAGTCCACCGCGTGCTGCTCGGCCTCCCGCTCACCTCGTCCAGCTCGATGAATGAGTGACGTGGGCAGGTGACGCACTCTCCCAGGTCGGCGTCAGCGAAGCGGCACCGCACTCTGTCGCCGTCCGGGTCCTTGGTGGACAAGTGGAAGTGGTGTGGGCAGTTCACACGGGCCCTGATCAAAGTCGCACAACAAAAACAGCAACAACAGCGCGCACACACACGCTGATCAGGTTCTCGGACTTGAGCTACGCCAGTTCACAGCGAAACAAAAACTGCATTTTTTTTTTTTTTAAGCAAAATATGTTTTGGTTTTGTTTTTTGCACACAATCTAAGGCATACGTCTAAGGTAAATCCCCATGTTGTCTGGGTTCATTTACTCTTTGATTGAATTGACATTGATGTAATCTTCTCCCAGGGGTGTAACTAAAGGGTAACTGAAGTTACAGGGCAAATGACAACCATTGACAACTCTGGCAAAAAAACAAAAAAACATCAACAGTCAAAATTAGATGTAATTAAAGTCTATCTAATTAAAGCCAGAGAACGCTGGCTACGCCATCGTTAATTAACATGCTAGAGCACATTCCAGGAATAACATGACAGCCCATGATGATCCGTCCTGTCCTGTTTGTCAAAGTATCTCATAAATGTGACTTGTGTATGTTGTGGCTTGAATGGCATCATTTTTTTTTCTTCAAATTATATTTCCTGCTCTGTAACACTTGTTCCACACTTTTTACGAACTAAAGTGGCAGATTCTGGTTTTATCTACTTATTAATATATTTCTTATCTGCAGCTTCAAACCTTTTATTTAATTTCTGACTGATTTTATTTTACTTTGCATGTGTTTTTAACTAGGAGGACACTATTTCATTTATCTGTACTTGTACCTAGAAATGACAAATAAAAAAACCTTTGACCTTTGGAGATTATTGAAATGTCAATGTGTGTGTGTGTGTGTCTGACTGTTTTGAGTCACCTCAGTGGAGGTGGGAGCGCCACATAAGCAGGATTGTTGAGCCAACCCGTGTTCCCGCGGACTACTGGCGGTGTTTTCAGGGACACAAACATTTCTGTGTTGGACCTAAAAAACAAACAAACATTAAAGAGAATTGTAGACGTGGAATGCAGAATTCTGACACCAACCATCCATATTTGCTTGAAATCATTCAAATCAGTGTTGTAATCACAGAGAAAAGGTGGAGGTCTTTGCACACACAGCTCGGTTTGACACTGTTCAGCCAAAAACCTTTAATTCGACACAAAGCAAGTGAATGTCTAACTATCATAAATATCCACCACTTATGTGGAGAAGTGGGCACTTCCTTAATTATTTTGCCACGTCAAATGGAAAGTTTCCTAAAATATTTGGATTTGTCCAAAGTATCCATGTGGTAAAAACCCTGAAAAGTTTTTTATATTTTATTTATTTATTTATTTATTTATTTATTTATTTATTTTAAAACTGAGCCTAAAACTGAACCAGCTAGCAACAACGTGAGGCTTTCTTTTGGCACAATTAGCCACATGGCTTCCAAACACCACCTTTTCCATTTGATTTTCTTTTTTAAACCATCCAATTGTGATGCTAGCTAGAGCAACATCCACGCTAACTCACTTTGACCTCTTTAACAGCTGCAAGGCTCGCAGCGCAGCTGGATCCCAACTTCAACTACCTGTGTTTAAGCACGCCTTGAAGCAGCTGCTTGCTAAGAAAGCTGATTAATAATAAAATGCTGAAAACAAGTGGAGGAAAGAATGCTTTCTAATCAAGGGTTGGGTAGATGAGCGCGCAAGGTTCCATTTTAAAACTCTTCGCCTACAGGCTGCATTGCAGCGTATCTTCTCGAGTGCAGCCACAGCGAGTCTGACAACATCTAATCCTCCACCTCCACCTGCGGCTAGACTCAGACAACTCTGACCTCGGGTGTCAGAATACAAGGAGGCAAGAGAAGGAAGTCATCAGTGCTTAAAGGTTTGTGTCGTACCCTAAAGTGATGCTGCCGCTGTAGTTGCTGGGGACGGTCTTCTGCCACTGGCGGACACACCAGCCAGGGTCGGGCTTGAAGCCGTTGAAGGGCAGCGACGTGCTGTGGACGACGCAGTCCTCTGCACTGGCACACAAGCCCGAGAGAGAGGGACACGGCGTGGGAGCGATGGCGCTGAAGTGAGCGCGCACCTGCAGGAAGCAGAGAGACGGCGTGAGCAAAGATGACCGTGGAGGCAAGCTGCCCCCCACCCAGGTCACCAACCATCCTCCAACCCACCTTCTGGAAGGAGACCCAGAAGTTCTACATCACTGAAGGGCATTCAAATATGTACAATAATCTATTTTCTGGTTCAGTTTATTTTATTTTTATTTTATTTTATTTTTTTAAACTTTGACTGTTTTATATTACCACTGTTTGAATTGAACATGTCTTTTTCTGTTGTTTTATTCGTGTTGTTTTCATGCACAGCCACAAGGTGACTCCCCATACGATAATAATTTTTAAGTTTGGATCCAAAACCCAAAAGAATTAAAGTCCTGAAGTGAAAAAGAAAAAAAAAATTGCCTACCATTTGTCCATTGCTGTTGCTCAGGGGAACCACGTGGACCGTGAGCCCCAGAGAAGTGGCCTCGCCGGGGGAGGAGACCACCAGTAACAGTGTGAGGCTCTGCAGCACAATCCTCATTTCTTTTCTCATCTCAGTCAAACCAGAACCTGCGGAAAACCTGTGAAGGAAACTGAGACGAAAGCAGTTTCAGTCAGGCAGGCCTCATTTTTAATGGAGGGCTGACAAAAGCTGATCTGCGGTTTGGACTCCGAAGACGTCAGAGTGATGTGGGAGCTAACAGACACGACAATAGCTGACCTAACTGGTACCTTTGCAATTCCTGCTATTTATTAGCGCTTTGCTACGGTGTGACAGAATGAATTGAAATAGTCAGTAGTGCCTCGACAAAGCTTGAATAAAAATTAAGATTTAATTCTAATAATTGTATTGCGCATTTTTCCAGCTTGAATTCTTCTCACACTTTTGGGTCAATATGAAAAATGCCCACGTTTGAATATTGAACTTGAACATGAAATGAATTTGAGATCAAGGTGAGCAGTAGACGACTACACCAGTCAAACACCACTGCTTTCTCTCTGTGGCTCAGTCAGTTCTTTTGCATTTCTGTACATTTTTGGACTTGCTAGGTACGGTTGCCAGACGCACTGTTTCATGGTCCAATATCATTTCTTTTTTTTATTTATCAGCATCGAGGCCTGCTGTGCTGTCGCTGAGGTGACCATGCCCGACTGCGGGTGTTCACTGTTGTAAATCTCTGGTTCTGTCCTGCATCGTTGTGTTGCCTTGTCTTGTCTTGTCGTGTTTCTGTTATGGACATGGATTGTAAAATAAATTGGCCTTCAGGGATTAATAAAGTATTCTGAATCTGAATCATTTTACTGCTAGTGAAAGATTTAAAGATAACATTGTACATGAAAGTGTGGCTTTAATATAGTACAGGATGGTCTGACTGCTCCGTACATGACTGAATCATCACATCACGGGTTTGCTAAAAATAAGCGCTCACCTGTTGCCTCAGGCACTGCGCTGCAGGGATCAGATGCACCTCGCATGCACCTCTTGTGTTTGCGTTACGCTTTTATTTCATTTAAAATGAGAAAATATACAAAAAAAAAGCAAAATAATTGACTGAGTCAGAAAGTGAAAGTGTCAGTGTTCCACCGCTCGCTTCAATTTACAAGAGATTCAAAAGTGCGACAAGCGACGGGGGTTAATGCTTTGATCGCACATTGACTTTTTTTTTGGAGGCCGTTTTTAAATGATTAACTTTTAATGAAATCTAATATCTATTGCCACTCGGTTTCGAGATTGATCAAAAGATTTTATTATTCCTTTGCCGTTTTAATGATGGTTTACAAAAACAGGTTTCTAACTGGGACAGACGTTTCACAGGTTACTAAAAAGGAATACAAAAGCCAAAGCCAAATGCACATCATGCAATTACAAACCACAGAATACAATTAACAAAATTTACTAGTTATACACTAAACATGTGTATTTTATAACAGCGTTTCTCAACCGGTGGCTTCGTGGGCAGTTTCGAGAGAAAAAGTATTTATTTTGCAGTGCACACAAGTCAATTCAATCATTTCAAAAATGTATTTATGGGACGTGATAGTAAGTGGGCTACAGTTTTTATTTTTGTGGAATAAATTTGGGCTGCAACTTCTTTATAAGGAAATGAAATACGGGAGCTGAGACTCCACCAGTTGAGAACCACTGTTTTGTAATATACTAAAACATGTAATTTTCTTTTTGTTCCCATTTGCTCGGTTTTACCATTATTTATAAATATTCAAATGCGATCATTTCATAACAAAATGAATGAGAATAGTCTGTGTATTCTGACTAATCCTTTGCTCAACACTTAAGCGTCAACGAGTTACTAGAAGTTCAACTGAAGCTAAACAACATCCTGGTTCTCAAGTTGAGAGGCCTCTTCGCAGAATAGGTTTCACGCCAGCCTACTGAATGCTTAACGGAGAATTCATCATATATTTCGAAAAACTGCAAACACAAAGCAGAACAAATGCATAAATCTTACCTGAAACCAACACGTCTTACTCTTTACAACCATGTACTTGAGATCCATGCGGCGCTCAAGACTGGTTTATTTGTGAGCTACAGGTGGGGTTAAATTTGGGAAGTGATGGAATGGAGGTAAACCAGTTTTACTAGAGGTCTAGAAAAAAAAAGGTGCACGTCAGAAGGCCGTCGCCACGACACATGATAGTTATGTGTTCACTGAAGCCTTTTTTTAAAGACGCGCTGCTAGTTGTGCAATAGTAGAAAAACAACCATAACACGTCTGCAATGAAAAAATTCTTTATTGAAAGAGCAAATTGTTGACATGAAAAACAAAAAGTCTTAGTCACATCAAACCTGACGTTGGAGGCAAATCTGTGGTCCTTTACTTTTTTTGGCAAAAAATGCACTTGGTCCATAAATTACATCGCTTTTCAATTAAGACTTTTTTGTGATGTTTTTTCTTTTGATCCAATATTAAATCTTAGGACAAATACATACACACTCACACACGCTAGCATCAAACATCGTTTTGCAGTACGATTGGTCAGAAAACGGAGTTTGTCCCAGCTTCTAGACGGAGAGGAGTCTTTTCAGGGGTTGATCCTTGAGGTGCGGTCGGAACAGGGGAGGTCTTCTGCTGCGTTGCCCCTCTTCCTGGGTAGTTCTGGAAACATGAAGCCACGATGCTTCATTCGCTGCCAGCCGATCCACTACTGGCCGTTTTTCACGTTGAGCATCTTCTCCTGAAGTTCGCCACCAAAGAGGAGGGCAAGTTAGAAACGCTTTGCTCCAACGGCTGCGATGAAGCTCGAAATGCAGAATGGCGCCAGCTCAGTAAATACCTTGATCATCGTCTCCAGCTTGATGGCGTCGGCAGCGAACTTGCGGATTCCGTCGGACAGCTTCTCCACGCCCATGCGGTCTTCATTGTGCTCCCAGCGGAAAGCCTTCTCGTCCATGTGGACCTTCTCCAGGTCACAGGCCTTGGCTGTGGGAACCAAACAAACCAGCTCAGTTCAAGCGTCAGACAGTCAATTCATTGCAATATGACGCCAAATATATTTCACTTTGGCGATGATGCGGACCATCCTCTCACATCTCTGTCTGCGACTTCAAGTGTTTGACAATGATAGGGCGAAAAACGAAAAAAATGAACAAAGACATTTTAATTCAAAAGTCATTAGTTGTGGGAAACGGGTGTGAGATAAAGTCAAAGTGAAGTAGGTGTGGTGTGGACTAATTAGATGTTCTCTAAGTCTAAGTGCACATTAAGACTTCTAGAGCTAGCTGGGCTCTGCCTCACACAACAGAATTAAATGTGCATCTCTGCACCAAAGTGCCTCCAACGCATGACCTTGGAGTTCCCACAGATCTTGCGATTGTCGTTTGTCTCCATACGTTTCGCTTGTTGTATAGTTGCAATTTATTCCATTTTTTAAAATGCAACAGCAAGTAAACAGTCCTATGAACTGATGCATGCAGTACCGTGGCTGCAAATGCCAGAAAGTACTATTTCTGACTGCTATTCACTGACTTTCAAGATCATATGGGTCGGTATAACTTTACAGGTATACAAGAGCCTTGTTGATGACGGTGGCATGGTCGCTGTTGTAGCTCTACGCTGACACCCGAGTCAGGTTGCCCTGATACGAGAGGCTAACATTATGTTTTGGGGCCAACAGTGTGAAAAAATGTAGAAGCCCTCACACGTATCACTTGTATACACATCTTTCATACTTGCATTTTACCTCTATGCAAGTTAACTTTGGAAGAGACTGCCTCAGAATTCCTGAGGGCAACAGACACATGTCTATGTGCCTATAGTGGAACGCCGTCATCAGCACAGATGTTTATGTTACCACGGCACAAAAGTTTGCATCCTGTGCTTTTGCAACAACAGACTTTTGTTGTGAGTGATGTGTAGCACGGTTATTAAAACCAGGGCCAACCAGGTCATAGCGTCGTGCCCCTGAAAGCCACAACCCCACCGCAGTCAACTCGACTTGCCGGCACCAATCGTCACATTAAAGGCCCCATATTAATCCTGATTTCAGGTCTTGCTTATTTTTATTTTTTTTAAATCCCAAATCTGAGTGAAGCAGAGTGGCATCAACCATCCATTTGCAGAACCTACATGTAACCCGGACAGTTGTTGCTGAACTGGAAGATGCATCAGAGCCCTTTGTGACATCACAAAGTGAAAACTGTGTTGCGAGCAAGTGTTTGTGAATAGTTGTGTGAGGAGGGGGAGAAAAAGGAAACCTGACAAAGCATCTGGCTACTCTATGCAGACAGCTAAAGGTGGAGTGATGTATGAAAAATCATGCGATTAGTGACTGTTCAGACTACTGAAGAGCCATCCGGTTTCAATCTGGATGGGCTAAAAAAAATTGGATATTGACTGGCAGTCTGAACACGGCCTAAGAAAGTGGCAACTGGATGTATACAGGATGTATTTATCCACTGCTTCAAGGATGGAGGTGTGTTGTGTCAACAAGCCGTCCGCCCATCCCGACGACTGACAGCTGGGGAGTGAAGAAGTTCAAAGTTGCCTTTTCAGTCAAGTTTTCAATAATGTCAACCCGTGATTGTCTTGGCTTGGTTTCAGCGAAAGTGATGGGAATTCCTTCCAGAGCTGATGAAACTCTACGGACAACAACACAAACGTGAATACCTTTCTCCACATTGAGCATCTCTGCCACGGTGCTGTGGTCCTGGCTGAGCTCCGCCAGCAGGCCGGGGGAGATGGTCAGCAAATCGCAGCCCGCCAGAGCTTTGACCTCGCCCGTGTTTCTGAAGGAGGCGCCCATCACCACGGTGGTGTAGCCGAACTTCTTGTAGTAGTTGTAAATCTTTGTCACGCTCACCACGCCTGCGGGAAGGGGAGATGGATGGGGGTGAAGACAAGCAACTAGAAATGCAGACAATGCTGGCGTGCGTGCCGCAGACTGCAGGTGTGACTCCGTGCTTTACGTCTACGTTTGATGGGAACGTCAGGAGAAAACGACCTTGACTTCCTTCATTGCATTCAAATATTTTTGATCGTAAGAAAAAACAAAAAACAAAAAAAAAACAAACATATGTAACCACCAGGCAGGATAGTGATAATAAAATGCAATGCTTTGATTCTGTAAAGGCTACATCCATCATTTCACCTGAGAAAGACAAAAAAAACAAACAAAAGGCAAATTTATTAAGTGTACATTAATTTCACGATGTGAACACCCCAGCAGGCAAAGGCAACCACCGGTTTAGTTGACATATTTTTACAGAAGAAACTGAACTCTGTCCAACGTATTATCTAAAACACACATTATACTGGCAGCGTTTCCCCTCATTTCAGAAATGAAATGTCATTTCTCTTTGTAGCCTATTCTCTAAATATTATTCTGAAAGATTATTTGCGGTATTTGCCGGCCTGACAAGAGCTTCGAAAGCCTTTTCAAAAGAAAAAGATGAAGGTGAAGTGCTGGTGAAAGATGTTGAAGCCAAGTATGTGTTCTGCAAACAGAGGATAATTAATTAGTGAGTCCTGTCACAGAGTTTTTGCTTTCTGGAGACAAACCACTGATTGCTCCTCCGGTCCCCTCCCAGCCAGTCCATTATTACTATTACCAAAAAAACCCCAAAACTTTACATACAAATTTATTTCTGATAAGATTAAAGTAAAAATACTATTATACATCTATTTTATTGTGCAGACATGGAATTTATCTTATTTGTTAACATTCTGTGTTTAACAGCTGATGTTATGAGTGAATACAGAAGCCTAGGTAGCGTTTTTTATCCATATTTTTAGTAAAGCTATGTAAGAAAATATTAACCTAACAGTCAATCACAGGTCAAGGGACAGTTCTATGATTCATGATCTCTAGTCAGACGTGGACTCACCGAACTGGATGTGATTAGTTTGGTGAGTCCACCTCTGACTGGATGTGATTAGTTGTGTAAGTTGGAACTTTGTACTTTTCTATTCCATTTCTTTTACTTTATTATTTGCTCTCAACTCTGTTAAACCTGTTGTTGCTTCTTTGTATGGGGTTGTCACGACAACCTACAAGAGCAAGAAGACTCACTTTCACAATGACAAAAAAAAAAGAAAAAAAAAAAGACTTCATCCCAACTTCTGCACTTTGTACATTTCTGCATGTCAGACGGTGAAGAAAGCGACCGTTACCTGGATCTTCATGTGGCTCATAGCTCTTGCGCTCTGTGTTCTCCTTGTGCCAGTCCAGGATGCGGCCAACGAAGGGAGATATGAGAGTCACCTTGGCCTCGGCGCAGGCCACAGCCTGAGCGAATGAGAACAGCAGGGTCATGTTGCAGTGGACGCCGTGTTTCTCCTCCAGCTCTCTGCAACAGTCAAAATGTTCACACCCTCAGCAAGGAAACAGACAAAAGACGAGCAAACAAACAAAAATTATACTCTGTAGAGCAGAGCAGCTACGTTGAGCAGCTCCTTCAGCTCCAGAGTGCTGCACCCTCAGTGCAAGAAGGAGCTCCACCGCAGGTCGTTCCTGCCTGCAGCCATCAGGCTACACTCAATAAAATCCATCCCCTGAACAGCTTAATCAAAGGTACAATAAAGTCTTATTCATTGTCAGTGTGCAGATAGCTGTAAATTCAACTGTCCATATGATGTGAATATCTTGTTTTTTCTTATACGTTTATAAATCTTCAAATATTTTATTTTTTATTGCCTTATTTCTTTAATTAATATAATTCTCAATCTTTTGGCACTATACAGTTTTGCTGCTGTAATTATGCAAACTTCTCCACTGTGGGATCAATAAAGTTCTTCTTCTTCTTCTTCTTCTTCTTCTTCTTGAACCCAAATCAAAAGACCAAAAGGCTCATTCTGATCGGTGCAAAGGTGCACATAATAACGAGGTATTCTGGTCTAATTATCTTTTTCTATGTAGCCGCGTACAAAGTCAAACCACTTAATTATCAAATGCAACAAACAAACAAAAAAATCTTCACTTTGCTTTACTTCATTGACAGCGACCTTGACAGTAATGCCACATTATTTGAGGTTTAATCATGTAGAATAATTTGGCAACATGTTTTTGAAAAATAAATATCAAGGGCTGAAGCTGACTGAAAAAACAGACATGACAAATTGCTGGGGGAAAAAAAAACAACCTCAGTCACACGCTTACTTGCCAGCCTGGATTCCCTCCCATGTTGAAGAGAGCTTGATGAGCACACGCTCCTCGCTGATGCCTGCCTCTTTGTAGAGAGCGATGAGCCTCAGGGCCTTGGCAACCATCTCATCTTTATCAAAAGACAGCCTGTTACAAAGAGACACTGTTGTTTAGCAAAGGGACACAGACAGAAAATAGTATGCCGTTATTTCTCATACTGTGCTCCACTCGGAGTCACTGGCACCGCTGCCCGAAAACATTTACATTATTCATCCTTTGATTAAAATGGAGAACCATTGCAGTCCGAGACACATTTGACAAAGACATCATCAAGGCGTCTTTGTAAGACTGTAAATATCAAACCGCTTTGTTTTGTGCACTAACCTGCCCAAAAATGTTATGAGTAGGCAATTAATTCCAGTCAGCTCTTAATTATTACTTCTCACAGCAGGTCAGCCTCTCTGCTAAAACTTTCTCACTCAAGTCGTCTGTAAAAGCTGATGCAATAATATTACTCATGTGTTAGTTTTTATTTTTTCAAATTTGGTGTCATTGTGGAAAACCCTCCCAGTAAAAACACTAAAATTATTTTAAAGGGTGGATTTGGTGGTAAGCAGGAAAGCCTTTTATAATCAGGAAAACATTTCAGCACTTCAGTCAGACAACGTGTTGTTTAGTCTTGTCGGAGTGTGTGGCTCTCGAATGGCAAGTCATTCATTTCAAGTGACATGATTGCCACTTACCGAGCGTCGACCTCAGTTGACACCCTCCCTGGGACCTTCTTGAGAATCTCCAGCCCAAAACTCACAAACAGTTTGTCCATAGTGTTTGCTACCTGCTCCTCTTCGGTTCTGAAACATAAAAGAATTATGAAGCTCATCAAAATCAGGCGGGAGATGTACTGCAACTTAGGGGAATCATCCTGTGGTCATGTCTTATGCACTCGGCCAGAATAAGGTTTAGGTTGCGAGTGTACAAATTAAAGTACAAAACACAACAAAAAGGGTAAACACTTTGTTTTCATCAACAAATATATTAAATGCCTACATATATTTTTCACTTTAAAACTAGACATTTTAACCAGAAATGTAAAAGTAACAAAATAAGAGGAAGCAGAGTTTGAAAGATTGGCAATAGCTTGCACAAAAGAATCAAGAAGTCCTGTGAAACCTGCACACCACAAACCTTTGCTTTTTTTTTTTTTTAAACAGCTTGAGCTCACAGTGTGATTTAAAGGTCCAGTGTGTACATATCGTAAGGAAGCCTGGTATTTAGGGTAGCTCGCCTGACAGTGCGTGTGGTATTTAGGGCACTGTCAGGCGGGCTTCCTTAAAAAATGGCGATGCAAGATGGCAGCTAACTAGGAGCAAGGCCCTTGCTATATGTATACTCTTATATTTATATATGAGAACCGTTCTAAGGGTAGGAAAACCAAATGTAAAGAAAGCATAAACTTATATTAATGTATTTTGGGCTGTATATTAAGCTTTTGCTGATATGAAAATCATAAATCAAGCCAAATTTTACACACTGGACCTTTAAATGCAAACGGATTGAAAAAAAATATAAATTTAGTTTCAGATGTTCTGGTAGGGCCATTGTTTGCCTGCATCCTCTTACCCGCCCTTGGCGATGCCATATTTAATGGCCTGGTCCAACAGGTGCTGGTAGGCAGGCATCTTTGCAGCGGCCAGGATGAGAGACGGGTTTGTGGTGGCATCTTGAGGCTTGTACTCGTCAATGGCTGTGGGTTGAGGAGAGATGATGTGATTAAAAACACAAACTAACAGACAGACTTTTAGTGTCTGATTAAAAACATCATTTTAATTATGTTCCAGATAATATTTTACTTTGACGCTTTATTATTTTTTGGACTACTTTATTTCACCTTCCTAATAAATTGTTTTGTAAATTAAATGTTTTTCTTCATTTCCTATCACTATTTATTGTTCTCCCAGGTTGCTGAACTCTACCGCTGCTGCCTTAGGTTACACTGTGGATAAGTTCATCAAGGGGCGAAAGGCAAATCTTCAAAAAAATCCTTGGCGTGAAAAATGGCGCCACCCAGTGGAACACTAGCATCCCAGCAGTATCTGATTAAATAAAAATGATTTTGATGATTTAAGGTGGTCAAATGCTTTTATTTAGGACCGCTAGACATAAAGGGCATAAAATTAAAACTCCTGTGACTTCAACTTAGTTAAATCACCTGAACCAAGTTAATCACTACTTGTTAACATCTGATCTCTAGTGATAAAAACTAGTTTGTACAATCTATAAGAGTCATAATTCTCAACAGAGTCGGGAGAAACATGGGAAAGGTTTCATATCCATGTATTCCATAATCTAAAGGAGAGCAGCCTGTTGCCATCTGACGGACAGAACTGCGGATTTTAATTTAATATGGGCTAAGAGGAGTGGCCTGTTTTCCTCTCAGCTCCGATTAGTTGGCACCAGAGTCCATTTAGTGATGCCGGCCGGCTCTTCCGTCCAAAACAAAGACGCTCTCTGTTCTCTTTGCTCCTCCTTCTACCTCAGATAAACAGGAATTTATTCATTCTGCAACAGCTTTGGAGTTGAAAACAATGTATCTCAGGGATGGGGGCGCGTGCGTGTGTGTGTGTGTGTGTGTCTGGGGTGGTGAGGGCAACAAACAGTGTAACCATTTCAGCATTAACTGTGACGAACATGAAATCAAATCCCATCTTCACGACAACATAATTTGAGGACAAAGCGTGATATTATTGCAACTAAAAAGTGGCAGCGGTTGACGACTACACATCGGTTCCTGACGGTGTTGTGAAGACAAGTGGATGATAAGTTCAAGGGTCAGGGAAGATGAGATTCAGGTGCATCAAGAGGATTTCATGGACCGCCGGAAAACAACACAAACAGTACATATATAGCTTCTCGAACCAGACTAAAATGAAGCAGGCCTTGGGTAACATAGTGCCGCCTCCTCATCAGACAAGTCTTTGCCTAAAGTCAGTTAAAGTATGTTGCAACATGTTTGACCAAGGCGTTGCATTTCCTATGTCAACAGGGACAATCTGGAAATGTCTAACCTGAAAGATCTTGCATGTACTAACCAGGCAATACTGTGCCGGTGTCCAAATCAAGCAGACGAGTAGTTATGTTGCCCTGCAAAACTGCAAAACACAAAAAACCTGGGTGCGGTAGTGTGTCTGTGACGAAGCCGATCAGGTTAATCCGGCCATTAATTTTACGCAGACTTAATTTACTACGCAGTCATTTGCCCGTATTGCTGTAAAACCAGGCTTTTAAAGGACCAACCCCTAATAGGTGATTAGCCTCTCCGCTACCAAATCACGCACGCCTCGCTGAACCCAACCTGTTCTGTCATGTCACTGTGACTGTGCGAATCCGGGACAAGGAACTACATGTTTTCCCTTTTTTGCATCACAATGCAACGATTGTTACAGCATCCAGTTCCTCGTTCAGACACACTGGTAAACACGACCTCTTTAAAATGCACAACGGGACATACGAGGAAGTAAAAGAACTAAACGAAACGTTTGTTTTCAGGTGTCATAGGGTGCAGCTGCAGCGTTCTGGAAGATTCCAATACCAAATAAATGATCTATCGTGTCACCACATACACATAAATAACCAGCCACTTGGGTGTAACTTTTATAAGACGCGGCTCCTCACTTGTTTCTGTCCAAAAAATACGTCACATCGGTTAGCCAGCATCGGTTGCTAACGCGGCTAACGTGACAAGTTAGACAAATTGGATTAGGAGCTTAACAACTTTGATGGCAAGTCTGACTGGTAGACGCGGTTCAAGTGGTTCGCTTTTATAACTTCCCGTATTGCGGCTACGGTGACATTTAAAGGATGCTAAACGTTAACGGCCCCGCTGCGTGTGGCGGTAACGACACCGCGGTCAGTCACATCAAACACCGGATCCTTCCTGCTCGGATAGCAACGGTGCTAATCGGGGCTAGCCAGCCTTCAGCTGGGTTTACCGTTAAAGTCTCCGGTGTCTGCCACCACGACGGTGTGCTTCTTCAGCTGGTTCAGCGCAGACTCCATTTTTCGCCGCTTGTCTGGTGACTCGTTGGGCATGCTGAGCAGAGACTGGAGCCCTTTTATACACAGAAAACACGTGAGAGCTGGCGGAATTGTCGGAGAGAGAGAGAGAGAGAGAGCGAGCGAGACAGAGGGAGGGGAGACGGGGACGAGCCGACGGAGTGACGGGTGTCGTGCCGAGTTCTGCCTGCCTGCCGTGAAATGAGTGCACCTCGCAGGAGCGCGCACCGTTGTCGCTCCAGAGAGACGTCACATACGTCGTGGACTACCATGTTGTTTAGTTCTTCTGTCAGTTACTAAACATTAGACACACTGTCACAATATTTATTCATCAAGTTTGGATGTGTAAAATCAGAGGCACTTAAGAACTAAATAAGCAGTAAGGAGTGCAGCATGGTTTTCTCGCACAACTTATCACTTTTTAGTGACACCATGCTGTGAAAAGCTGATATTTTGTTTCTGGTGTTTTGTGCCCCACTGAGTGGATACAATGAAGTTTGATAGCTATCCACCAATATTATTATAAATACCCGGTAAAGTCGCCCCCCAGGAATCTACTAGCGGTCCGAGCTCCCGCGTGGTGCAGAAAATCACGGCAGGCATGCCGAACTCAGCATGACACCTGCGGAAGTACTCCTCGGGAGCGCGCTACGGAGTGGGGCAGGCTGACAGTGAAGAAGGAACCAGGAAAAGAGACACTCAAAATACAAAACTTCGCACAGGCAAAACCCTACAGATTTCTGATCACCTAGAAACACATTTAGCCCTTTGTTTACAGCCTCCTGTGGAAGGACCACGTTATCGCTTCATGAGCGTTGTCTGACCTTTCACATGTTTGGTAGGGGAACCAACGCACACAATGATTGGATGGTGTGGTCCCTAACCTGGAAGAGGTATAAGAGGACCCTTTGTGACATCACAAAAAGTTGGGGTTTACAAGCCCGTGTGTTTCAGGACATACTTTGCCAGGGGTTCGCTGACAGCCTAGAGCCACGTTATTATAAGGAAAACAATGGTAAAGTGTTTTTTTTTCTGTCACAGTCAGTAACATCCTCATAATGTGGCAAAGACTGTGTGCAAGAAGTGCAATATTTAAAAGACCCATGCTGCAACACCCTCTACAATGTATGGTGGCCTCAAAGTTTTTTCCCCTTGTCTTTCAAACTTCACTGTATTACATTGCAAAGCCTTAGAAACGGTGATACAACAATGTAAAGCTCTCCATCGACCATAGTTCTATGGAAAACTGTATTTACGTATGTATTCCTCTTACAGAGTAACATCAGTATAACCACGGCCTAATGTCAAGAAGAATTGTGCATCAACCAGCTGGCTGCCTTTATAGTATATCATGTATAACAAAATCAAAGTAATGCTGTTTTCTTTTCTTTTTTTCTGGCAGTAGCAAAAAAATTAAAAATGCATTCATTTGTATGCATCTTTTTTTTGGTCTGCCTGCTTTGCTTTGTTCTGGTTTGGGTTTTGGATGTACTTTGAGTGGCTGTCCTCCATTGAGTGGTGGGCCAGGTCCCAGTGAATGTGCTCGTTGTGTTTGCACATTGTTGTTTTGCTGCAGGGGTGATGTACTTTTGTCAACTGTCCTCCTGCTTTTGTGGAACAAACACGCTATTGTGTTTCTGCTGAAAGTGGCAGGTAGTTGGCAGTAGGTGCATCAACATGTTGTTTGGAAAATAGTGAGATGTGTAATTTATTGTTTTGCTTAGTTGTTTTAAAATCTAGGGTGTGTGTTTAGAAGGGTACATACGCATTGCAATTTAATTTCGACAACACCCTAAATATTTTGTGATGTGCAATGCCAGCACCTTGTCTAATTTTATGCCTCTTGGAAATTTTAGAACTGCTAGATTTGTCTTTTGAAAGGGAAGTGATTAGAACATTTTACAGTCAATGAGCAAACTAACTGTAATGTAACCAGAAAGGCAATTGACTGTTAACATTAGTGGTCTAAACGCAAACAGAACCAACACAAGGGTTCCTCCAGTGGTTTGTCTACAACATTTAACATTTACTCCACAAAGAAATTGTGACATCAGTGACAAGATTCTAATCATGCAACAAGTGTTTGACACTTCCTTTAACATGGTGTGTTGGAAGCTTTGGACACAGTCCTCATTGTAAAATTGACTCTTTTACACTAATTTGCAACTGCTATTTCCAAAGGACCCTGGCTTAAAAAAAGAAGAAAAAAACGCCACAACTAATTTTCTCAACTCAAACCCTTCAGGAAAAGCAGGCTTGCTGAGAGCAAATCAATACTCTTCTGAAAGGTTGGAGTGGGCTGTGCACAACTGTGGCTTCACAGTAATGAAAGAGTATAATGAGCTGCTTCCAGTTTCCTCATGATTAGGATCTCTAGATTCAAACATCACCTGGCTGTCACTCAACTTTGTGAGTTGAGTGAGTGGAAAATTCATTTTCTTTCTTTGTGTTAAAAGGTAAAGATAACTTAACCTCTTTTGGAATGTCTGTGTCAACACAACTGGCAGAAACTTGTCAGATTATTGCGCAGAAACGAGCAACTTTTAATTGTCTATTTGCAAACAGAGGTCAACAGATATTGATCATATAGGGGAGACTATCGTTGAGGGTTAGTTCTTTCCAAAGAGGGATTAGGCACAATTCAGCTGACCAAACCTTGATGTAATAGCTATGCAGTGACGTCAGAACTGCTCAGGTTCTTCCTTTGCACAACTGGACTGAGTTCAGATTGACAATTCAGACAGTTCACACCTCCCCCTAACTTTACCGCGAATGCTAACATGTATTGATAGATTGTATGGTATAGTGGCCTCTGAAATCAAATTTAATTTTTTTGCAAAGCACTAAGCAGGAGGCTGTAAACAGAGGGCTAAAGAGGCTGTGGTGGGAGATCTGTAGAGGCTTTGGATAATGGATGGCTGCTTCATGGTAATTCAAGAACAGTTCCCTACATGGCTTTTAACAGGTATAATTTCAACATCCCGCTGACTCATAAAGTGATTTACAGAAATATTTACTTTAACAATGTAAATCTTGGCCTAAGCCCTGCACATTTTACACCAGGAAAAAACAATACTAGCAAGACTATCAAGTTTATTTGTCAGACAAAATATATATATTTTTTTTTATGTGTCTTCTGAGTTGCATAAAACTACTTTATTTGAACAAAGAAGGGTTTGTATACGTGTTTTTCAATTAGTTATTAATTAGTATAATCAATAATGTTCTTTTTCACTATGCATGATTTGTGATTGGCTTCAATGTCAAAAGGACCTTTTCTGTTCCCTTTACCGTCAGCAATTGCAGATGTAGTTGTTGTGGCCTCAGGAGCCACTAGATGCCGCCATTACGCTGTTCAGAGCTGCCGTGGTCGTCACATGGGCTGTCATGTTGAGAGAGAGAGAGGGAGAGAGAGAGAGAGAGAGAGAGAGAGGGAGAGAGAGAGAGAGAGAGAGAGAGAGGGAGGGAGAGAGAGAGAGGAGGGTAATAGAGAGGGCGAGAGGGAGAGTGAGAGGGAAAGTGTGTGGAAGAGAGCAACTTGCGAAGTTTTTTGTCAAGCGGTGAAGGAAGCAGGGAGGCAGCAGGGAGAGAGTGAGCAGCCTGGGAAAAGTGAGAGGTAAGCACTCAGACTTCTCTCATAGCAAACTTTCCCTTCAACGCTCTCTCTGCACTCCAACTTCTACTCTCTTCCCTTCTTCTTTCACTCCCCACTTCCCCCTGGCGAGGGATGCTGGATTCTAACAGATTTGCTGAAACAAGCGGGGAAACCTTTCAAGCTCTCTCTTCACAGACCCGGTGTGAGCTTTTGCATGAATTTCACGAGTTTCACTGAGGGGTGGCAATGATGAAACCCGACTCATTTGTCGCCTTTTGCCCATAAAAAGTGAATTTGCACCTGATCGCTGCGGCCCTCGTAACCGCTCGATTCAGCCAGGGTTCTGTGTCAATGGTTTTTTTTTTTTTTTGAAGGAGGCTCTCAGTTTGGCAGTGGAATGTTGCCCTCGACTTCGATGGGAAGACATAAATAAACTGTGGGAGAAGAACAACATTTGAGGATAGCGGTCATTCCTCAGCCTCTCCCTCCGGTCTGTAGTTTGTTGTTGTTGTTGCTGCTCCACCTCCCTGTTCCTGAAGGGCTTTTGGAAAGAACTTTGGGCCTCAGTGCCTCCACACATCCTCAGTTGTTGGCCAGAGTCGCTGCCATACAATGTGACCTTATGTGAGGTTAGTGCAGCGCTCACGGACCGCTGTGTGTCAAATTTTAATGTCAGCCTCACTGGCAGTGGCGGCGGCGGCGAGGCTGCAACACCTGGTGCGAGACGGCCGCCAAAGCTAGGGATGCTCTTTGCCGCTCTCGAAACCAAGCCGTTGTTTTGTAGTTTGCGTTTTCCCGGCGTTGCATCAGAATCTCAGCAGTCACTCCGGAGCGGGAGTCCTGTCACACACAGAGTGGGAGAAAGACGGAGAGAGAGAGAGAGAGAGAGACAGACAGACAGAGAGAGAGAAAGAGTGAGAAAGAGTGAGAGATAGAGAGAGAGAGAGAGAAAGAGTGAGAGAGAGGCTGCTTTATGTGTTTCCGACAGAAACAACAGACCATAATGCATTGCAGCTGCACAGCTCTCAGTGAGGAACGTGATGGCATGTTTTCTTATTTTAAACTGAGCTGGGAAAAACTTCATGGCTCCCCCTCTCCCTTCACCCATCCATAAATATTAATGATTATCACTTTGGGTATGAATAATAAAAAAATACCGTCCTCTTTTGAGAGTTGCTTGGCCGCACGGCCAGCGGAACATTTTCCTGTCGTTTTAAATGCCGAATACGTTTCTAAAAACTCTTCAGAGGCTGCGGGAGTTTGCTGCTGCTGAGATACTTGTAATTAATGCCATCACAGGGCCGAAAATATCTTCAACACCTACACAGTAAAATCAACAGCAGCGACTCGCAACCTCTAAACGCGCCTTCGTAGTGTTTACGACCGCGGGAAAGAAAATCCGACATCCCAAAGGTTAGCACGAATTGCGGGAGCTGCAGGTGGGTGTGCAGGAAACGTAACAGCTGAATGCACGCGAAGACTCCAAAACACTGGTTTATTTTCATCAAAGGCCAATTACTTGAGTTCAGTCTGCGAGACCTGAGAAATTAGCCTACGACGAATCAACCTTTGAAGGATGTGAGGATTGTCGAGCCGTGAGGTTAAATGGCAAGAAGCCATGTTGCTGGTTTACTATCGACCTCTTTTAGTGATTAACTAAAAATGTCTGTCCTCCATACCTAACTGCACCAGCCGTGCAGATGTTATAGATTGCTGCGGTGTTTACAGTGGACACAAGGGCAGGTCATCAGCTCGTTCTCTTTGATGCTAATATCCCGATCGGAGCGGAAACAGCGGCTGCTGTTTCCACTGAGATGTTCAGTGAGTGCGTTGTGCATTGAGAGCAAGTCACAACACACGTCACCCATCCAGGTGGAGCTCTTCTCAAATCCACAGATTTCTTGTTGTTGTTGTTGTTGTTGTTGTTGTTGTTGTTGTTGTTGTATATGCAACCGTCAGATAAAGAGACCAGAGAAAGCAATTGCAAAATGGAGGCCAATTAAATATTCTTCACACACAAAAGACTACAAATCCATCATGGATTTTTACTGGCAGTAGAACCAGGCAGCAACATATTGAGGCTCCTTGTGGATGTGAGGGTCAACACCAGGCACCCGTCTATGATGTGCCACCAATTCTTCTTCGTGCTCTTCCGAGGCTCTGAAGGGCAGCTTGCAGCAGTTGCATCATGCAAAGAAAAACATGAAAATGCTTTCGACTGGAGGTTGGCCAGATTTAAGAGAGTAAATCAGCAATTCAGTTGCCTTGATAACATGTTTCTTTCAGGAAACATCAAAAAAGGACACTGCATGGTATACACCAGGAGTCACCTTTTTGACACTGAGAGCTACTTCATGGATCCTGAGTCACATGAAGGGCTACCAGTTATATATTATTACTAATGATACTCATCTATGTGAAGACACTGATCACGTTAATGAGTTCTCAATAATTATCAACAATGACTGAACAAAGTTGGATAAAACTGAATTTTAGACAAAGCTCAACGAGTTGTGCAATTTTCCAAACAGGCCTGTGGGCTGCTACCTTCACGTATATTCCATCATCAACCCAGTTATGGCCTCACTACACACGTGCAATGTGAGCAGTGGATCATTCTCTGCCAGATCAGAATGAGCCATCGTGAGAATGAAGATCTCATTCTGGTTTCTGCGACATGTCAACGCCTCCATCACAATAAATAATCCCGCAGGGACACACGCAGCTGTTGGACCATCTTCCACCGGTGAGTGAAGCACAGCAACGTGGGCAAACATTCCTCTTTCCCTCGGATGGGACGGGAGCTTTTACTGCAGGGAAAGAACCAAAACACTGTCCAGTGACACCGCAACTCGTCCACCACCGCCACCACTAGTGTTTTTCTCTGGCTAAATTAGAATATGCACATTCCAGTGTAACTGGCAACAGTCCCGTAGCTGCTGCGCCTGCAAGCGCCTTATTTGGAATGCTGTCTCAATCAGAGCACAGAAAGTAACGCAGATTGAAGATCTTTTATTATCATTATGCAAGCGTAGCGGAATTTTCTCTTAGCTTTCACAAGAAAAAAATAGAAAAAGTACAAATATACATGCAAGAGAAGTATAGCACACAGAAGTATGTCACATAGATTAAGATATTAGGATATAGAAAATAAAATGTATAAAACATCTCTATATATACAGAAATTAAATTGAATAATTTACTGTGATGATATGTACATATATATTCGTATTTAGTCGTCCAAGTTGTCAGTGCCGGGGCTGAGTTTCAGCAGCTTACATGTGTGAAATATGTGCACATCAAAGAGGTGAATTATTTATTGAAGAAGCCCTCGGCATGGCGGAGTCGACTATGGAGCTGAGGCCACGGTTTCCTGTGTAAACAGTCGACTCTCGCTCCGTATAGAAGCCAGTTGCGACTGGGCTGTGTGGCACGACCATGAGGAAGAGGTGGAGGAGCTGGAGGTGGAGGAGGAGGATGGAGAGGAAGAGAAGGAGGAGGAGGAGGAGGAGGAGGAGGAGGAGGAGGAGGTGCGGGGTGCTGATCTTTAATTGGCAGGGCTGTTTGCTCTGCTCTGCGGCCACCCCCGGCCTCTTTTAGGTGTGGTGGTGCCCTGGATAATTGCCCTAAACACTGGCTGCACTGAGGGCAGCGGTAACAAGGCTGCATTGTACCGCCTCCTCCCTCTCTCTCGCTCTCTCTCCCTCTCTCTACCTCTCTCTCGCTGTGTGTGTGCACGTGTGCGTGTGCGTGCCGATGATGGGCTCATTTCACTCGTCGACTTTCCCTCGCCTCGCACTTTTATGTCCCTTCAGCACATTCCCTCCCCGTGTTTCTTTGCTGGATTCCGCCCGGCGCTGCCGGCCTCACTTTTGTTCCCTCAGTCAATTTTTATGCGTGCAGAGTTCAGCAGCCCTCGTCTTCCCTCCAACACTCCCGCAGAACAGAGGAGCCGGGCAGCGTAGCAACACAACACGCTGCCGTGTGATGTGTTCAGTGTAGGCGACATGTGTGAGGGTGTGTGTTTTTTTTCCCGATCTTGCCTGGAATACATACTATGAGTGTGTTGAGGGAGTTGTCTTGCCACTGATTTTAAGTCCATTTTAAGTGTGTCACACCACAAAGAGAGATTTGAGATAGCGGTGCGATAAGGCCGGTGTAAAAATTAGCGATCAGGGCCGACAGGCACAATTTCAGACGAGATACCGTCAGATTAAACGCTTCTTTTGTGCTCCCAAGCAGAAAAAAAACTAAAGCTAGAAACCGAATAAGAGAATGTTGCAATAAAGATTCTTTCATGTTTTACAGGGAAACAGATTAAAACATTTTTTTCCCCCCCTTTGAAGAAACAGCGTGTGATTCAAAGGTGGGCTAGGTGGCTCACGCACGGTCTCTAGCATCGCTAGCAGCGGCAGCTTCAGCTTCTTGGCGTTTACGGGCTCGCTGTTGAGTCACACGCCATTCCATTGTGATTCACGTGCGTCTTTTCTCGGCTCCTCCACGCCGACCGGATGTCATTCAAACACCATGGTCCTCCTGAGTGTTGTTGCTCACCGGGCAGGTCCCTCCCTTTATGAGCTCAGCAGCATCTTCCCGGCAGCCAGTTCCAGCGGCATCGTGTCACCGAGCGCCAGTCGCTCTCAAACGGGCTCTTTGACCGGGGCGGCGGGGGAGGGAGGGGAGTTCCTTTCACACAGGCACCAGATCTCAGCCCGGCACAACCTTTGGGATTCGGTGGATCCGGAGAGCACAGCCGACTGATCTGAAGCAGCCACATGATTTCATCTGGTCAATACGGACCAAAGTCTCAAGGGGATGTTTGTTGTTTCCCTCCCTTGAAGCTTTGCCGTCCGGAATTCATGGACTTCTGAAAGCAAAAGTATGTGTGTGTGTGTGTGTGTGTGTGTGTCTCTCTCTCTCTCTCTCTCTCTCTCTCTCTCTCTCTCTCACACACACACACACACACAAAGCTCTAGCTTAGCTCCTCTTCGGAGATGTTACCAACAAGCCAGGACCACAAAGCCACAACCACACTTTCCTCCCCGCTGTTCACTCTCAGTCTCACGCCCAGATCAAGCCACACTGGGAACGTATTTTTTTTTTTCATCTCTCCTTCATTATCTCTCACTCTCTCTTTTAATTTGCTGACATCTCCCCTCTTACTCTTCTTTCTTTCTTTGCCACAGCTTTTTTTTTTTTTTTTGACAGGCCCCCACTTCTGTCGGGCGGTTTTAAAATAGCAGCAGCCATTTACGCTCTGCAAATAGCAGTCTAAATGGCAGTTTTTTTCTTCCTTTTCTAGGAGGCCATTCTTTAGAGAACATGTTGTTGTGCACGTCGGAGTGAATTCTCTAATCACGCTGCGGCCTCCCACACAGCGCCACCGCCGTCTCCCAGCGTGACTCTGTTCGTGCAGCCGGACGGAACTGCTCTCCCTCGTCCGCCGGCTGGTTCCATCCGAGCAGCCGGCACCGAGCTGGAGCATATTCCGGTGGAAGCTTGACGCTCATTTGCATTAATTTGTGAGAGCGGTTCAGGGGCCAGCCGTTGCCACTCTTAACACGGCCAGACTGACTGTATAGAGGCTGGCTGGCTCCGAGGCAAGGACACGGCTCGCGCTATAGACTCGGAGCAAAAAAAAAAAGAGTCAAACAGTCAATTCAATTCTTTAAATCAGAGAACATCCGTCTTGCAGACTTCAATCACACCGACTTTAGAAACTTTTCCAAAAGTCTGCAATGCCACTTTGACTAAATGTGTTGACGGCAGCCACAATGGAAATGCCATCTAATGCAATATTAAAAAGAGCTTTTATTCCTTTTGTTTTGTTGACTAGCTATTATCTGCTTTTAAGTGTGACAATTTGGGGCTGAAATTACAGCTTCGGCTCATTGTCAGGCTCGCCTTTGTTTGCTCGTCCCATCTGTATTTAGAGGTTTTTTTGTGTGTGCGTGTGTGCGTATGTGTGTGTGTTTGTGTATGTGTTTTCGTGTCGAGATCCGCACTCTTCTCCTTCTCAGCAGGGAGCCCCTGTGAGTGGAATTCAGCAACTTACTGCTCACACTCAATGGGACGCAACCGAGGCTGTGCTGCTGGCACAGATTCTCAAGGAGCTTTTACACTCCCACGTTTGTTATCATGACTGGTTGTCATTTACTTTTTTGAAAGAAAGAGCAGGGAGAGATGATCAGCTATTGTTTCTCAAAATAATCTCGCTACTTAGAGTTATCTCGGGTCATTTTTTAAGAGACAAGCATGGCCTGTTCTCTCTTCTAATTAATTATTCAAATGCAAAGACCAACGCGCCCTTGACGACTGTGCGGCGGGGAAAAAAAAACACAGTATCAGAAGCAGACGTGCCACACCAACAGCACTGTCTCACCGCTGTTGATGCATTAATAAAGCATTAATAATATTCACAATGAATAAACAACAGTCAGGGTGGCTATTACAGGCCCCATATTACATATTTCTTCAGCCTAGATTCCGACTGAACAGCTTCACAGGACGAAAAGAAGACTTTGGAGATCCAGAAGTTTATCCATCTGTCTGTTTACAGCCTCCAGCTGAAACTCTGACTTTTAGCCTCCGGCTGAAAATGATGCCATGTTGGAAAAGATACAAATGTTAGGGGCAGAACTAACTGAGGATGCTTTTATGATCGACCAGGGAGAAGTGACAGTTCCTTTTGTGACATCATAAAGAGCTGATTTCCACAATTCGTAGAACATGCTTTTTGGCAAAATGTATGGATGTTGGCGAAGTGAATTTTGTCCAATATGAGGCCTTTATATTCCTGCCTTTAATTCTAATAGTGCCACCTGATGAGTCATTAGCAGACTGACTTTTGGACAAACTTTAGTGATTTTAATGTTTGCTTCCTGAATATTTTAAAATGTTTTTTTTTTTTTTTTTTTTTTTAACATGAGGACATTCTTGTCAGCAATTAGATTTTTAATATGACACCCAACCTCTCTCCATTTTGGTGCCATGTTGGTTTTTCGTTGGCAACCATGTTTACCAAGTGTAATGTTACCAAATGTAACATAACATTAGAACAGGAGGACAAAATATTACCAGTTATGATGGAAAGAAAGTCCTTATTTAGTGATAAATATACATTTGGAGACACGCAGCCCTCCATGTACGATGAACTGCCACCGCTACAGTGACGACTTTGTTTTCATCTTTTTTCCTCCCCCGATTTCATCTAACACAAATGATAAACTGGCAATTACGCACGTCTGGTGCTAATTAAAAGTGAGTAAATCAGGAGTTGGGGTTCTTGTGAACATGGTGCTTTCTTGTTGCTAACCATTAAATAGCAGCCACAGCTTCGCTGTCATGCTAATTATAGTGCATTTCTGTCATGTGCTTTTCACAGGTTCCTTTCCGTCTCCAGGCTGTTGTCATGCGGTTCTCTCTTTCTGTTTGAGACTTTCAGGCGTTGTTGGAAGAAAGTAACAAGAAGTGCAATAAGAGGAAACTCGATCTGTAGTTTTCTCTTTCCTAATGATGCCACATGCTGACTGCCTTCCCCTCCCTGGAGCTTTTGCTGTGTTGTCCTTGGACATCAGGCAGCAGAGCACATATGACGGTTTTTTATTTTGCAATGCAACAGTATGTCAGGCGACACGAGTTGTCTCATGGTGGTTCAGGTCGCAGACCACCTGAAAACAGACCTTGAGTGTGAACGTTACGAGTTGCGGCATGACTTGGGGATGATTGTGACCCCTGTCGATTTCTACTTTCCGTGTCTAATTTATCAAATAATGACAACAAACAAACTATAAAGACCACGCGGCAGCGTTTGTGGGTTAGCGCGCGCGCATGACAAAACAAAGGCACCCTGATTCCATCAGCATTTGAAAAAAGGGGAGGCGGTTTTATCTTCCCGAAGGAAACATTTCCTACTTTGATTATAGTGGCCTAGTTAAGAAGAAAAGTCACGTCAAGTGTGACAAATCACAAAGAGTGTGAGTTGTTTATTCTTTTAGCCTCAACAACTGTGCAAAGGTACCATTATCACTTTTCTCTTCGGTGGAGCTCGTCAGCATTTTTTGCTGTTTGCTGTGTCCCAGCAATAACCTTTATGAAAAAAAAATGCCATTCTGGCATGATGGAGGTAATTATATTTGCAATTGGCTCACACTAGCTAATGTCACGCATCATTAGTCCCACTTAACAGTGATTTCCCCCAGCAGTGTAATTAACCCTCATTTCGAGGTCTTCTGTGTCCTGATCACTGTGGCCCCAGTTAGGTGCAACACACACGAGCTGGCTATGCTTATTGGCACACAGATAGAGACGGCTTACTGAAAGGACCCCGCGAGGCCACTGAGCACCACTTAAACTGGGCATAAAACCACTAAAAGTAGAGGCAGAGAGGTGCAAAACGGCCATAAAGAACAGGGAAGCGCAGTAAAAGTAGACACAACATAAAACAAAGACAATACAAAACAACTGCACATAGGCACATAAGCCTCTTACAAGTTGGCATCAGGGGGCACATACACTGTAAACATGAGATGTTTTGTTTTTATTTTCTGTAGGATGATGAAGAAAAAAAAACAACAACATCAGGCCGGGGGGGAAGCTGATGAAGGACACTCTATTTGTGCTCCTATCTGGGTCTTGTGGTTGTAATTAACATTCACAGGCTGCCACTCCTCAGTCCACAGTGACTTGCTCTCATTGAGAAGTTCACAAGATACTTCTTTATTGGCCCAGTCGACGGATTAGTTTCCATGGAAACAAAGCTGTCGGAAGTCGGGAGGAATTCGCTGCCCATCGCTGGTGTTGGTTTCCCCCCCGTGGGGGGAAAGTTTGAGGGGGAGCAGTGGGTTGCGGTTCCGTCGCTCGAAGGGCCTGGAAAAAGTGCTGACGTGCGTTTTAATTCCAGTGTCGTCTCGCCTGGCTGGTTTGTGTCTTGTGAGTATCACGCACTGTCGGCGATGAAGTCATGGCCGGGTTTGCGTCGCCAAGGTGCCGAGCGGAGGACTGAGAAGAACAAACTGAGTGATGTTTAAAAGACCTTGTGTCAACACCCTGATTAATCCCAGTGTACTGTTTGCATGTTAACAACTCAACTGGCGCTTTTAGCGTGTGGCATCTAGCATGCGTTCATCGCCGCTCCGAGGACAAGAAAAGCCAACGGCCCGGAAAATCACGTCTGCTTCTCCGAGCGCTCGTCAAAACATCCCGTGGTGTGTTTGTGTGAAAACACAAGCCAGAGTCGCTCTCGCCTGTTTCCACCTCTGCGTTTTTCGTCTGCCCTCAAGAGTTCCCTGCCGGCCTCTAAATACAGGAGGAAAAAATAGCGAGTGAAACAGTGCGCAAATACTCGCTTCCACTGCTGTGATTAGGCCTAATGTTGCAGAACGTCCTCCCGCAGATAACTGGAACACCGAGGGGCCAGTTTGCAGTTTGTGCGGATGGCCACCGGGGGCTTAATGAGCCGTGCAGTGAGACTGCAGTGAGAAAGCCCAGTGACCTCACTGTGAGTGTTCACACTCAGAGAGGGATAAACAACAGGCTAAAGTTCAAAAAGTGATCATCACACGAGCTTTTTCTCCCTTCTGTTGGACAGAATGAATCAGCCAGACTTCAGTTATGTCATGAAGGAGGTTTAATATTCTGTGTCCGACCTCGTTGTAAACAAATCCCGTGAAAATGTCCAATCAATAATCCGATGCACCTGCAAGGATTCTCCCGGCAACGCTTAACAAAGTTAAATGTCCTGTTGGAACACAGCAAGCGCTTGAAGCCAGAGACATTTATCATTAACAGAAATGAAGGATAATATTTTTTTTTTAAAACTTTACTCTAAACCTGTATTGACAGTTGCCAAGCAGCACTAAGAGGCAGATCCACACTACTGTTGATACCCAGTGGCGGACCGGTTCTTTATGTAAATGTAAATGCTTGTCATTGGTGAAGGAAAACGACAGCAGCCGTTTCTTTGAGTGGCTTTGACAAACTAAATTGTGCATGATGAACCTTCACCGAGGACGGGAATGTAGAAGTGCTGCAACGGACCGCGCGCTCACTCAGCCATAAAACCCACACACCCACGTCACCCAGGCTGTCAAACAGCATTTCACAGTGGGGCGCATATGCGACTGAGATGAACTGTGGAGTGTGCAAAGTTAAATTTAGCTGAGCCACAAACGTTAACGAAAACGTGTGGCAGCATCTGCATCTCGCCCGACTGGCTCCGTGTTCAAGCGTCGACGAGCCGGCGCGTCGTGTGCTGTCGTCAGTTACTGTTACACAACATTTCTGGACAATTAGGGAAAATCAAACGACCTCAACAAATGCGGAACATAAGACGAGTATCACTGGATGTCAGGTTAAAGCGAAAGGGTTCGATATAGGGGCACACGTAATTGAAAATGTAGAGCGTGTGATTTAAAGCATCTAGATGAATTTATAGGATGTAGAGTGAAGGGTTTGTCATGTGTATTTGCTGTTCAGAAGTTTGCGTATTTCCAAGCACTTTGGCCTTGGATTTAAATTGGAATAAATTGATTGTCACTGCGGAGGCGGAACCTACGTCTTGGGTGGGTCAGTACAAAATTAGATGTTATCCCAGAGGAAAAGGCTTGGAGTTGGAAGTTGAAATAAAATAAATTAAATGAAAAACGTGGACATCGTGAGGAAAGAGACATGTTTGCTAAAATACTGCATTCCGAAGACGAGTGGAATACAAATTGGAGAAGTAATTTATAATCTGCGAATAGGTTATTATATAACATACATAACACACTTACATTACATGGGAATATATATATTTTATATATATATATATATATATATATATATATATATATATATATATATATACAGCAATATCTCACACTGCATTTTGGGTAATTGTTAATAACAGATGATGGATGTGTAAAGTGAGACATTTTTCAAGATTATAAAGTGGGCTGTGATGATGAAGCTGTGCATATTTCGACTTGCTAAGTTTTTAATTTTATCACAATGTTCAGAATAGCTCACAGTTCTGTCAAAGGGAATATTTGAAATAATAAATAGTGAACACCTACATCCACTAAAACAAACACACACACAAACAAAATGGCTAATCACATGTTATGATTTCTTGCTTTGTGGAAGTATGAATCATTTTATTATTTTATACATATACATTTTCTATCGGTCAGAGGAAGCCACTACCTCCCAGTTTTAGCCAGTGATTCCGGCGATAAATGACTTTCCCACTGCAGACTCGGGTCAGCAGTCATCCACGTTAATGCCAGACCAGTGCTGGTGACATTAACCGCTCAGCGGAAAAAACTCTGCGCCGAAGCCACCGCAGCATTAGCTCCTCTAGCTGGCTTGACTGCAACCGGCAAAGATGTTTCCTTCATGATTAGTGATTTGAAACTTCATCATTGACGCTTGTCTGACTGAAAAATTAGGATGACATGTTGTCCGCGCCTTAATATGAGAATAATCCATCATTATTTGTCACAGGCAGGTTTCCTGGCTCCCAGCTTCAAGGGATGCTGCCACGATGAGCTGCCATCCCATAAGAGCAGGAATCCCTCAGGTTGCCTGCACTAATGCTAACATTATTTCCTCATTCCAACCTCACCTATGGCTTTGCTCAAAGTTTCAAATGTTTCATGTGTCACTTGCATGTAGAAGCAGTAATGCATGCAAAATTCGCGTCTCGAAATATCCCATTTTGAAGTTGTGATCGCAGCGCTGTGACACTGTAACAGCAGTAGCTGCCACAGTAATTATCTTGCCATCACAATCTCATCTAAGCCCCGTCCTTATCATTATCAAACTGATTACAGCCCATAGCGCAATGGAACATAATCACATATTGGCCTAATTTTTGCCAGCTATGATTACGTCTCGCATCAGACCTGCTATTAGCAATTTCTTTAATTTCAGCTTTGCAGCCTGGCAGGTTGTCAACCTTTATTTCAGGAGCCCCAGAAATCATCTCCACCAGTGAGATTCGTAGAAAAAAAAAAATTATAATAAAAGAAATTATTTCACAGCTCCCCTGGCTGTGCTCTAACACACCGGTGAGGTTTCAAATGTGTGCGTGTGTGTGTCATGTGAACAGGACAGCACTGAGCGCGCCACCTCGTCCTGCACGCCAGCCTCAACATCGGATTTCATCTGCGGCGAATAAAAAACCAACAAAAAAATTGGTGACTTTCACCTTGTGCGACATTTCTACCAGCCACGGTCTTCGCAGTCTGTCAGACTGGATGATGTAACTTTACATCCTCCTGGGATTCAGAGTACAGCAGCAGCAGCAGCAGCAGCAGCAGCAGCAGCTCTGGGGTCTGAAAGCCTCAGCAGAGCGCCGGTGGTCCAAGGCCTCGGCGGGAAAGATGCATCAATCACCTCCGCCTGATCCCAGCAGCTTTACATCTACTCCAGAGACTTCATCACCCTCTCCTGGATCACGCACGGGCTCTCCTGCACAGTGGTGCCTGTCTGAAGAGCTCTCTGATGAGATTACTCACAGCAGGCTTTTATTTATTTATTGAATTATTTTTTTTTAAAACTCTGCTCGCGCAGATGTGCTGCTCTGTCAGGGCGGTCGGACGGGGGAAGGACAGACGTCTTGCCGCGCCGTGTTTCTCTGTGCGGTTGCAGCTTTGATGGCAAAATGAGAATCAATTGGTTTGTCATAAACCAAAGTGCCGGCTTATTGCCATGTGCTCAAGTAAATTATACAACAGCGGCTTGAAAGAGACGGAGAAATTGTTAGATTCGGCCCATTATTCGAAATAAAATGTCAAACAGGGGCATCAGCCGTGCCTGTGGGCGCAAAATTTCCTCCTCTCAGATTAAAACCTGTCTGATCAGAGGTTCCAGCTTCACTGTTTACACAGATGGCAAAACTTTAATTATAGCAACCCATTTTGACGTGCACAAAGTTGTCTTATTTGCTGGAAAAACCTGAGGAGGATGATGTCCAATTAAAACCACAGAGCTTTTGACAGGGTGCAGCAGATGAGACGAGGAGGAAGCTGCGCTTCCACCTGAACTGCCAATCACTGCTGGCTAGCCTTTGGACAGAGGATAATTATATGACAATCAGAACGTATCAGAAAGGGTGCACATGGACGCAGTCGGGAATAAGGATCGTCACAAATGCCTCGTCTTGTTCCAAATTAAATTTCTTTGGAAACTGGGAAGGGATGTGATCAGAATGTTGCAATAGATGTGCTGATGTGAAGCACCTTTATTCTTCATAGTGACCACAACTTTTAATATATTCATGAAAGGATAACTAATACGCTAGATGGAACATGTAGCAACTTCACAGATTCATTCGTTCCAGAAAAAAAAAATCCAGAGGCAAAAATTTAGTTTTCCTAAATTATCAGTGTGAATTTTGTCAAGTTAATTTTAAGTCATATTTAAAAATGTTGCTTCAAAGAAATATAAAAAATAATCAAACGAAAGTGGCATATTTGTTGGTAAAAGTTGTCGTGTATTATATGGCAACATTTAGAAGCAAGGAGGAGGGAGAATTTCAGGAAGTGATGTCAACTGGCCAAGTTGGAATCATACTCATAGGTCAGTTAGCGTTTGCTAGTAATGGGAACACTGCTCTTAGATCAAGAGAATCTGTCGCATTAATGTAGTGCAGGTCATCGTTCATGCCATTTAAAACAAAAAACACCCTGTAAGCTGAATGGATGAGCCTCACATCACATCAAACGGATCAGATTTTCCTGCTGCCAGACAGTTGAGCCAGAAAACAACATCAAAACAACAACAACGGCTTTCTTTTGCTTCCTTTTCTTTTTCTTCCCCCGTGACTTGAGATTAGCTTCCTGCTTAAAAAAAACCCCAAAACCTACAACAGTAAGAACCTAAAAAAATGCTGAAAATGATTCAGAATTTGCTGCTTCTCGAGATGGAAGAGTGACATTTGGAGCTTGAGATCTCAGGAAGCTCCTGCTGTGTTGGAACGTAACCTCTGTCAGAGCTTATAGGACGCGTGCCATTGTCTGATTAGAAACGCTGATGAGTTAATCAGTTCTTTCTGATAGAATATCGAGCGCATACATTGCATTGCAGGCTGAAACCCCCGACAGAGCTTTTATTCGCTTCCGCTGAATTGGATTGTTTTTTCAAGTGCCATGCCAGTACCGAATACAGCGATCCAAGTTGAGATATTTTCTGAGTCTCTGGCAGAAAACTAACACACACACACACACACACACACACACACACACACACACACACACACACACACACACAGATTGATTTTCACAAATCAAATTTACTCAACAGATTTGATATTAACTACAAACTGCACGTCTCGAGCGGTTCAGATTTGATTTCATGCTGTTTCACGTCTGTGTCCATGCATGTCTCACATCTTGCCACGTCTTCTTCTGTATCATTCAATCAAAAACAAAAAGCCAACAAAAAAGACCAAAAGGAAGCAAAGCAAAACAAAACAAAACAAAAAAACTTGACTGTTGGTGAATCTTTAAGGATTAATTCAACATTTTTGCAAATTGCCATTCATCCCTATAGTCATATGAGTAGGTACAAAATTTTGACATGTAGTAGGTATATTTGGATGCATGAAACAAATACTTGGAACTGCTTTCTTGAGTAAACCACTGGGCGGAGTGACACAGTGGCACCACAGATCGTGCTGCTCACTTGGTTTTGTCCTGGTTAGCAAAGAAATCATCTTCGCCATTCACCTCGAAGTGCACTGTGACGAGAGATCTGCTTCTTCTTGACATATGTGTTGCTTGGATGACGGGAGTGGCTGCGCTAAAGGTGCACTTTTGGAAACACTCCGGATAGCGGATATGTATACGGAATGTCTGTCTCGTGATGTTACATTATTATTTGATAGCGTGAAGAATGTGCAGGTCACCACTGGTCCAGTTGTGTTGGATTGTGCATTTGATGAGTTTTGAAGGGAGAAGACCTGTGCTTTTCACCTCCATTTCATTCACTGAGCTCACTGACTGACATCTCACTGATTTGGCTACAGGGATACTTGGCAGTAGGCCAATTTGCCATAAAAAACCTGAGCTATCCTGAAACAGCAATGATACAGCTCAGCCCATTGGTGTTCTGCACACAATTACAAGATGGACAACTACTATACCACTGTACTACTTTGTTGAACGCCGTATGTAATGTGTGTCAGATTACATTGAGCATGATGGACATTGTGGGTCCTGGCTGGCTACACCTTAATGCAGTGTGGGCGGTCACACACACACACACACACACACACACACACACACACACACACACACACACACACACACACACACACACACACACACACACACATATGCATGTTTTCACGTGTGGTGTGTTTGTGCTCACGCAATAAGTAGATGAATTTACATCACTGCCAAACACTGCCTCTTGGGCTCCTGGGAGGAGTTTTTTCCCCCCTCCATGTCTATAAATACGTGTCTATACAGAAAGCATATTTGTTCTCCACCAGCGTTTGACTGGCAAGCATGGAAATAACCTTCTGGCTAGAAGGGATTAGCCGCAGAATGCAAATGGCAGATTTCAGACATGTGAATGCATCATGTTTGCAGGTGTTCAGTGGTGTTGAGGAACGACTGGGATCTGTCACGGGCCTGCTGACACCTCCTGTGGCGGAGCTCTTGGCTGAAGACAGAGAGGCCTTAATGAGACTTGGGGAGCTTCAGAGGTTGTAAATGAGGGCAGGTCGATTTCCTCGCATTCCGACAAAATGCTGCAAAAGGAGGTCATCTGCTTGCCTCAGATCAGACGAGGAGGTGGGAGATGGAGGGTAATTGATTGAGTGTTTTAATTAGCCATCAAATAAACACTAAGTTAACTAAGGAGGAGCATGTTTGGCCTGCCCAGAGGGGCGGGGTCCGCGATGTTTGGCTTGTCGGTAACAGAGCAATGCTTCCTCCTGGTTGAGGACCAAAACTTCATGACTTGCCTTGTCAGCCTTGGCCCAAATCCAGCGAGCAGTAGAAAAAAAAGCCCTCAGCGTCATCTTTTAATAAGGAAATCTCAATCCGAATCCCTGTTGTAGACGGCCGTAGCTACAAGCTTAAATGAGCTTCCTGTCTCTGAGCCACTGCCTCGTCTTCCTCAAAGCCCACTGAGCTGGGCAGCCAGGCTGATGGGAGCTTATTAAGATGGAACTGCCAGATCCAGCCACCCTAAACCATTCAAGAGGTGTGCAAAAAAATAAATAAAAAGATCTTATTATCTAAAGCAGGGGTCCCAAACCTTTTAGAACCTGAAAGCTACCTCTTGGGTACTGAGTAGGGCAACCAGTTTGCTAAACTCTACTGAAATAACAAATTCACTTAGCCTTGAGGTACAGTGTATATAATTATTAATGTAACTGATCTATGTGAAAACACTGATAATGGGTTCTCAATAATTATCAACAATGACTCAATATGGATGGATAAAATTGAATTTTAGACGCAGGTGAACGAGTTGTACTATTTTCAGAACAGGCCTGCGGGCTACTCATGTGGTCCTTGGGGGCTACCTGGTGGCCATGGGTACTGTGTTGGTGACCCCTGATCTAAAGCCATGTGGCAGCAGTTCCATGATGACGCCACTGGGACACGTTGATTACTTGTTGTCTGATAAAAACTAATCAAGTGTTTCCATGACACTTTTGTGATATACCTCGATATGGATACGTCTGAAAAACCACCTCATTAAAGCGTAAAAACCTTTTAGCAATATTTTAGTTTTTTTTTAAGTTTACGTGTGTTTCTTGTAGTTTCAATTACCAGTTTTTTATTGGTATATTTAGGTTTTGCGTAATTCTACGGGTAATGGAAACGCAGCGAGTAAGGCGTTTTGAGTTGCAGGTTGGATTGCTCGCAGTCACTGATTGCTGCCTGAGATGATTTGCCCTGTTTGGAGCTGGAGCCAAGGCCCTGATTAAGACGGCTCCTTTTACAGCGATCTCACGCTGCTGATTAGCTGTAACCTGGGCTCATTTGGACTCACTTTGGAAAGTGACAAAACTACTTCAAAGAGAAAGTCAGGGCGTGCGTTCATTTTTCTGGCGGCTGCGGTTTCACGCCTAATGTTGCTTGGCCACCAAACAAGGGATAGAGGGGCTGTGTGCTCTGCGTGCAGCGAGCAAAGTATGAATATTTTAGGATTTGCCCTCTGTAAACGTTGTTTGAATTGGTTTTTTGAACTGTAATCACAAATTGACAGGCGCTCTCTAAATATGCATGGGAACTGTCAACACATATTAGGCACCCCATTAAGAACAGAGCCGTGCGTTTATACTTGTGTTTTCGAAATTTTTGAGAGCGCGGAAAAAAACACGCACATGCCCGCCGACGACTGCGTGGTGTCTGCGCCACCAACTGGTATAAATAATTAAATTTCAATTTCCTCGGTTCACCTTCACTAATGATTCACTTTGTGCCTTCGGGCCGTCTGCACTGGAGCCAAAATGGAGGCGGTGGGGGTTCATTTTAAATCACCTGGGTGGGACTATTTACCAACATTAAGACACCGTGATGGAGAACCTCTTAAAATCGTCAACCGCCGCGCGACCACCGTCCTCGGCAGCTGGTTTCCTCACTTTTGCTGGAGACAGATGGGTTTTTATCGTGGGCCTCAGTCTCTCTCTCTCTTTCTCTCTCTCACACACACAGGCAAAATTAGAGATTTAAGTAAGCAGGAGATGGAGATTAATGTTGCCGAACTGCAGGAGCTGAAGGGTATGGTCAGTCACGCCCACTTTTTGCCTCTGTGTGCAGCACCATGCCCACTGTGGCTGGAACACTGATTATTTCAGCCAGATATGTTGGTGGGGGGTGGGGGGTTGTTGTGGGTGCGTCGTTGCAACATCTGCATCTCCAAGCACCTGCGTGTCAGTTTAAAGCTGTTAACACGCAAAGCCGCTTTGGATTTGACATTGTTTTTGTCGCCAATTGAAAAAGAAAAAAGATTGAATGCAAAAGCCCGTCCGATGAGCACGATGGTGTTTACTGTCAGCTCCGCACGTTGAATGAAGCATGATTTCTATTTCTGTGGCTGCTCCATGCAGAGTGGCCATGGCGCTTTGGAGTATTTACGTGCTGAATTTACCAGATTTCTGGCCACTGAGAGACACATTTGAAGAAGAAGAAGAAGAAGGAGAATTGTAGGATTTTTTTTTTTTTTTGCTGCATCCACAGCAGCAGCAGCAGCAGCAGCAGCAGCAGCAGCGTAGGCAGAAGTAAAGCGTGGGCGGACACGAAGGAAACCGGGGTGGACAAACGTTGCGTGTCCCACCAGCTTAGACATAATTTGTGGTTGTGATTACATTAGATTTTGCTGCACTGCTCGGCACTAAACATACCTGAAAAAAAAAAAAAAAAATCCAATCTACACTCAGGTCAGCAGGTTTACTCTTTCAAACCTAAAGGAGGCCGAGACAGACCAGCTAATAGCAGGTAGAAACAGGAGCCAAAGGTTAAAAACTTTTGCATCCTCACATTTAGAAGAGTGACCTGGAATAGTGCAGTGTGCCCGCCAGGCCCATATCGAGTGGCGTCAGAGCGACCAGTTGGACAGAGGCACTGCAAAAGTACAAGACGTGCTACAAAGCAGAAAAACAATGGCAACCCGCTACAATAGCGACGCTATGTTTATATTTAAAGTGATGCCTATTGAAATGATTCCTTGGTTGGCATGAGGTGCAGAGACAGTAAAACTTTTGGGTCCACAACATTTCCTGCTCAGAATAAGGAAACTGGGTTCTCTCCCTTTTTTGTAAAAGTCTCTGGTTGCTCATCCTCTAATTGGCTCTTCGCTCCGTGTGGACCTTTTGTACATTTGGTGATTTCTACACCCTCTGCAGCGGATTATCTGGTCTTTTGTTTATATATTTTTTTGTGCCTCATTACATTTCAAACTTGACTTTGTTGTGTTATGCTGTTTGATTTTGCCTGCTTTCTCTTCGTGCTCATGCAGGTCAATTGTGTAGTTGCCCTTCTTTTCTTTCTGCTGTGACTTACACACCACTGATTTGTTTAATTAATTTTTTTCGTTGTCACCAGACTGTTACATAGTATATAGATTGACGGTCTGTCGCTGTGTACTAACGTCTGACTACCTGACTTAGTAGAATGTACCTCGACGAATGCCAAAAAATCATTAGTCTCATTTGTTTTTTGTCTTTTGCCATGCATTGAAGGATTGATTTTCCCACTAATGACAGCGAGTTGCTTGAGGAAAAAACAATTTTTAAATTTTTTTAAAATGCAAAACGTTTTTCTTTATTGATTTTTTTTTCTCTCTATCCCTCAGCACAATGGATGCAGGTGGGAATCATCCTGGCTCTGTTTCTCCTGCCACCCACACAAACAACATATCAGTTTGTCTCCAAGCGTGTCGCGCACAGTAATTACATTTCACCGTGTCAGCGTACGCACGGCCGCGGACATCAATGGACTCATCCCAATGCACATTGTGGCCGGGGAACAATAGGCGGGCTCACATGCTTTTCAATGCGACATAATTGTTTTGTGTCCCCCTCATGTAAAATCCCATTGTTGGATTAATACTTTAATTAAATCACTTAGTTAATAGCATTAATTAATTGTAAATCATTTTGCACAGCCGTGTTAAGCCACCACATTTGACTGTGGGGTGACTCGTGAGTCATTTTGTCTAGGCTTTTCTTATTCTATGACACGTGACACATGCACTTTTGTTTTGATTTTAAATTCATACTGCTGTGCAGGCCATGTGGCACGGGTCTTATCTTGTAGCTACGCCAGGGTTACGATTTATTTGTAGCAAATACTCTGATATTAAAAGATCCAACAATGTGTTGTCTGGTCCAGAAGCGACTGGGCCCGAAGTGTTGGATTGCTGGATTACATCCCGAGGTAGTACTGGTCTTTAGTTCTTATTTCTCATTTATGGTATGTGAGCTGCAGGTCTGCAAGTCTACCTGAAATTCCGTCCATCCCAGCGATTTCACACTCCGACGACTAGTTGGCTAAGGGAGCCGCCCGAAGGCGTAAATCTTCTTCGCCAGTGTTTCGCTCTCCTTAATCCCCTCACTCATGTAAAAATCCCTTCGTCTCTGGAGGCAGAGCGAGCAGAAAGGAAGAACTAGTGAAGTGGTGTGGTGGTTGAGGTAATTACCGGCTGCGGGCCGTCATCACTCGGGCTGGGTGCATGTTTTGCCTGCCAGCGCCATCCTCTCTGACTCTTTAACACAGCGAGATCATTATTAACCAGTATCTTTGGCGGAGACGTTTGGCCACCGGCTGCCGTTCCGCATCATCAAACAGCGGTGGACGCACGTATTTGGATTCAATGTCAGGGAGCAGCAGACGCTCTATCCAAATACTTCCTGGCTGTACTGCCATTCCCTGTGTTATTGTTATCACCTGACCCTTTCACTTCCTGTTGTATTTTGGCGAACCCAATCGCCATCCGTGTGAACTCAAAGGACTGAATTACAAATCAACATGTTACACTGACATTAAGGCCTAATTAAACTCTTCCAACTGGGTGGTTAACTCTCAGATTTGTTCTATCATTGAGCTGCTGTTGATTTAAACTGTTGGTTTTGCAATCTGGACTCACACTAATGATGTCTGGAGGCGCAGACGCCTCTGTGGTTTTTTTTCCTGTATTTTTTTTGCTCACAGTTAGTAAGAAGAGCATTTATCCAGGACGACCGCAGTTGCTGTGTGCTGTGACTCCTGCTGCTGCATCGATCTGATGGCGCTGTGGTCACGCAAGCCTTTTACAAATTTAGGAGGAGTGGAGATTGGTAAACACAAGAGTGAAACACGGAGGATAGAAAAGTCATCTTTGATGAGGGATGCAGAGTGACAAATTATTCTATAATTATAATTATAATAATAAAAACAGTAAAAATATTTAAAAATTCAGAGGTAGGCAAGGCTGTACCTACAAAACGTGCACGAGCAGCCACACAACAGTGTCAGCGGCAAAATTGCTGACTTGAGGTTTTTATGAGGGCAAATTAATCGAAATCCAGCTCCTTGTTTTGATCTTTATCAACCTGCCCGACATTTGGGTTGAGCCCGCCGCCTCTCTGGCAGTCCAGGTACAAAAACAACAACAACTTTTCTTCGCTGCTCTGACACTGTATGTCAATTATTAGTTTCACTAAGCACCTGGGGAAATTCAGTCAGAAAATACTTTTTTTTTTTCCGGAAATTTTTGTAATTACAACCCTTAAACGTTAGACAGACATACGTGTGTTTAGTGAACAGTCATAAGATCCCATATGTGCTCTGCCGTCGCAAACATAATTTGTAGCAGAGAAATTATTCTTTGGAAGACAGAACAAACAGAACATTAAAATTAAAACCTTTGTTGTGATCATATGTTGTGCTCAGTTGTTTGTTGATTTTTTTAATTGTAAAATCACGTTAGTCTCAGTTTCATGGTGATTTCTGTTTGTGAAAATGACATGTAAAGAGATGATATGAGGGGGGCGGAGTAACAGCTGGGAGGCACACGGTGTTTGCTGATTGAGGTGAACCCGCAGCGGAGCCTCCAACACCACCAGCAAGTCCAAAGCGTTTATTTTGATTTTATTATTCATTCATCTCTTCTTTTTTTTTTTTTTGTTAGCGAAGCGGCTCTTAAACACCCCGTGACACAGCTCAGCTGTGCAAAACATTTATTTCCCATCAGAACTATTGTTATTAATCTCCACAGATGTGATTACTCGGCTATGTTTTATCCGGGGCTGTCAGAGGAAATGTGCTCTTAGTCGCTTCATCTGCCGCTGCATGTTTCCAGTCGAGCACAATTCTCGGCTTGCGGTGATTTCGGCGCCGGTCACAAAGTGATTGCCAGCCCAAAACATTATTTGCAAGTGCAGGTTGGTTGCAGCAGACAGACTTAGACATAGCGACGCCACACTGAAATTGTTGCAAGGCAAGACAGATTGGCCTTGGGCCATTTATTCATTGCTCATCAAAGTCTCCGACAACAGCCCTCCGCCTGTGATTTACTAGATGCATCTGGAGCACCTGTGTGCGGCAACGCCATCGCAGTTTAACAACATGAAGAGGTGACCTCGCATTTAACTCGTCTGGTGGAGAAAAAAAAAAAACAGCCTTCAATAGCCTCCTAAGGCTGGTTTATCAAATGAGGTCTGTCACGACTCCAGATGGGAAATGTTGAAAACACAATGAGTCTTTTGTTGAATTGTAACGCTTTGACCTTGACTTTTTTAGGTTCTTCATTTCTGAATAGGGAAAAGCTTGCTGGTGTACGAGACACCTCATAGAGCAGTGCTGGGCACAGTCACTTAGAATCTTCAAATCAAAAGCAAAAATCACTTTGAATGTTTGCCTCCGTGACTAAAACCCGACGAGCCAGACAGACGTATTTTCCTGTCTCGTGGATCCACTTGAAAAGTGCTTTTGCGCCGCTGCGAGCTAGCTGCAGTTATTCTCGTAGCCCGTTTTTGTCCCAGTAAAGATATTCATAGCTTTAAAGAAGGGAGAGGCAGCCAGACTTCTCCTACCCCCACAGACCATGGTGCAGTGCAACTCACTCAACACACTGGCCTATTTTGAACACAGCTAGCTGCCGTTCGATACGAGTCCCATGTACACAGACACTTGAACGTGTCACGTGGGTATCATGTTCCCGTGCAAGAATCAAAACCTTTCTTCCTGTCATGTATTAGCACGGCGGCACCACAGGAGGGCTGCTGCCAAATGTTCTCCGCGTTTTTTTTTCTTACTGCTTGTGTCAGATCTTTAATGAAGAACCAGAGGACAGAAGAACGCGTTGCCTGTACGCTCTAATGAGAGCCGCTGGCGTGCAAGTGGGACACGTGGGCCTTGAATTCTCATTGTCAGGCAGCATCCATGTTGACAGGAAAAAAATGAATCAATTCCCTCTCTGACAGAGGGCCAACGGCGCACATGCCATATAGGAGGCACAATAGCGGACCTGCAGTGAAAAACGCAAGAGAAAAAAAATCACTTTCCAGTCATCATCGACTTCTACCGCAAAGAGAGGATGAGGGTGGTCACTTGGTGACAAGGGTCGTCTCTGATCTGATGAAGGCGCAGTGCATGTTTTGAATCAGACACGATGCTCTCGCACGATTTCAAGACATGAGACTTTGTTCATTTCAGAAGATTCTCATGGACCTCGTCGCCCTACGTCTGCTGTCTGCTACCTTGAGTGAATATGAGTCAGAAACTGCATTTACAATGTTTGCAGGCGAACTTAATTCAACCTTCTCTGAACTTCTTCATTGCAAACATCGGACAGTCGACTGTTTAAGTGCTTATTGCACAACATGTTGTTGTCTAAAATGACGGATAACTACAAATCACAAACAAAAGTGTTGTTGATCCATGAGTGAAGACCACGACATGTTCTGGTTCAAAAGACCAAGTTTTTATTGAACAAACAGTCGTGCCGTTCTCATTTCGACATCACGAGACAAAGACGACACCCAACGAAAAGATCACACGGCAAGTTAGTGAGACACTTTTTTTTTTAATGTGGCAGTCCCACCAATGTTGTTGCTGCTGCGTCTGGTTCAATTCATTGTTTGAGATGAGAGCATTTCAGTTCTTCTTAATTGCCTTTTTTTTGTAATATTTCACCGCTGCAGTGTAAACAGTTTACATTTTTCACAAAGTTCTGCCGAAAGTTATAAAATATGGCGTAAACACTGGATCAGACCTGTCGCATAAATATGGTGCACAAAGCCTTTTACTTCTTCGGGCCTTTACTTAAAGTTAAATGACGCTCACATCCCATTTTTATGAGCTACTTACCTGCAACACGACACATAACTGGCAAGATTTGCGGCGGCGTGGCATCTTAAAGGGGGAACCACTTTGAGCGTTTTCCGCCTTCTCAATCCTCTCTATATATTTTATTAAAGTTGCAGCAGATCTTAACAGATGCCCTGGTAACTGGAAAAATAAGTGGGATGAATGGCCCGCCTTACGGACGGAAGACATTTTCCATCCGTGCCGTGATTCATCACATGAATCATGCATGAGAAGCGAGCCGAGTGTGGGAGACGGATCTCTGTGTATACATTTGTATTAGGCGCAAGTTCTTCTTTTTTTTTATGGATCCCAGAGCAGGGCTGCGCACTTACGCTGAATAATATCAGTGACTGCTCTCGAATGACGAACGACAATGGGGCTGATGGAGGTAAAGGGCAGGCAGGTGGACAAGCTGGTTGGGGGTAAGTGGCAGAGTGCCAGCTGAAGTGATGCAGGCTGAAGGGAGAGGCTGGTGCTGGAGTTTCCCTGACTCTGGAGAGGGCAGAGCGCTTGAATAATGAGGTACAGACTGGAGTACGCAGCACAGTGATGCGGAGAGTCCCGGGCTGAGGAGGCTGACAGAACCAACGCACCAAGTTTAGGGGGAAATATGCTGGAATGCACAGAATCCTTCTAACCAAAGAGAGAGTGAGAGGCAGAATAATAAGGTGGGACCGGTGAATCCTGCTGGGTCCATGTCTTGTAATGATGTGGAGGCTGTCATGCCTCTGCGGGACAGTGAGAACAGCGACGGTGGCAACAGGGAGAAAACAGGCAGGGGGGTGGTGGTGGTGGGGGGCTGGGAGGGGTGGTTGAATAATTGAATATACAGAATGGAAATCTTGCTCGCCACAGGTGGAGGTGACGCGACAACTGGAGATCGAGCGCTTTTGGAAAGTCAAACTGGGTCAACTGGTCAACATGGAAGTGGAAGGAAGTACGAAGAAGAGATTGTGAGAGCGTAACACTATCAAGTCTGTGGGTGAAACTCCAAGAGGACCCAGCTGCTTTACAATGTTGTGTAATGCTGCAAGTTTCTGGATTGATCCCACTTGTTCTAGGTTGTTCTAGGTTATTGTGTGTTGTCATTGCAGTTTTTCGCAAAATAAAACCGATATTTCTGAAATTTCGACAAAGTACAATTGCGATTTGCAGGTGCTTCCATTGAATGGTGAGCGGCGCATATGCCGTAATTCTCGTAAAATCTTGTTTTCTAGATTTTTCTAGAACGTTAGCTTTTGTTTGTTTACAGTTGTTTGCTATCAAGAATGGTTGTCATATTTTTCTCTTTGATTACTTGAAAAAATATTTCGTCTCTTCCTCCGTCCAAACATAATGTGCAATACAAAAAAATTGTTTTGAGAAACAAACATACTCACACGAGACAAGACCAAACAGGAAATGACGTGAATGTATGAACCACCTTCTTTTTTCTGTGTCTGTGACTGTTTTCACATGAAATTTTACACGCTGTTTTCTTTTTCATTTGAGTTTTTGAGGGTCTCGATAGTTGGAGATATTCTGAAACGCGGGGGCGTTTCCTCTTCGTCTCTCTTTCAACTGGAGATACTGTGAACACACCGACTGCACAGTTTGGTTTGGAGAACGATCACAGCAGACCCAACAACCAGCGCTGGCAGCCTTGAAATGTGCTGCCTGGCAACAGGCACAACAAGAACCTTTTTCAATAAGGGCAATGTGGACTTTTCATGTATTGCTGTCTCGGCGCCACAAGACTCATTACTAATATTATTATAGCTCATATTTTCATTCACTCACAATTTCCTTTCCATTCACATTGTGGGTAGTGGTTACCAGTCTCCAGAGACAAACCCTTTCATATCAGTTAAGATCCTCAGCTGAGGTAGTTTCTTTTTGTTGGTATGTTAATTCAGGGATGACTTCAAAGTGAAGAAAAGTGTCTCGTTACCGTGAAGCTTCTGGAAATGAAAGGCGCCACGAGAGCTGACTTCTGTAATTGGTCTTTCTTATGTAACTGGTTTCCCTGAAATAAATTGAGCATTGAAAAAACATCAATGCTGTGTCACTTCGAAGCAACTGTGTGTCCAAGAGATGTGGCAGGACAGCAGCGAGGCTAACCAAGCGTTTCACCAGTCTTATACAGCAAGCTAACATCATCTGGACTGGTGGATTGATTTCGACGGCCAATCGTATCTCGATAACTCATGAGAAATGGGGGGGCTGTAGCATCAGTGAGCCATCTATCTAGTCAGTCATTAACTAGTTGATGCACCCAAGGACAAAGCCGGCAGCTCCCCAAACCCCCCTGTAGACTCATTAAAACAATGACCCAGATGGCCGGCAGGGCTGCAAGAGAACTCGCACGGTCGCCTCGCAGTGTCGTAGTAGCAGCGGTGATGGGAGTTCACACGGTTTGAGGAGGAAACACACTCTGGCTGAGTTGTTTCCGGCGTGCAAATCTTTGCGAAAGTGCAGCTGACACGGACACGGAGTGACCCCAGTGTCTCTCCGGAGGGAGACGGAGTTGACGGAAACACGAACATAAGCGAAGCCAAGCGTGCAGAGAGCAGTCTGGGCTTCTTCTTCTTCTTCTTCTTCTTCTTCTTCTTCTTCTTCTTCTCTCTCTCTCTCTCTCTCTCTCTCTCTCTCTCTCTCTCTCTCTCTCTCTCTCTCTCTCTCGGTGCAAGAACAACCTCTGCATATGAGATGAGTTCCAGTCCGGAGGCAGAGCAGCAGGGAGAGAGCTATAGCACACGGAGGGGACCGCTTGCCGCCGCCGCAGCTTCTGCAGCATCGGGACGTTAAATATACAGCTTCTTTGTGCGTAGTCGATCCTCCTGCGCGCGTGGATGGTGGTGCGCAACGATTGGCGCGCGCACGAGGGAACGATCGGACCGCCGACACGCTGATTGGCCGCGCTGCCGTGCGGTGGGGGGAGGGAGGAGAGGCGGGGCGGGGCGGGGCGGGGCGGCCGGGGGGGCGGACCGTACCTATCCTATCCTGCCTTCCGGACCGTGAGTCCGGCCAGCCAGCCAGCCAGCCAGATTTCCGGAGGTGGAAGGTGGGGGGGGGCTCGCTGCTGCCGGTGGTGGGAGGCTGTGTGTGCAGAGGGGACGGCGGAGCGGAGGTAGGGAAAGGAGAGGGAAGGGGGAGGAAAAAAAGAGCGGGGAGAGAGAGAGAGAGAGAGAGAGAGAGAGAGAGAGAGAGAGAGAGAGAGAGAGAGAGAGAGAGAGAGAGAGAGAGCTCCAGGCAGGCAAGGCAGGCAGCGGGACTGACTGGAACGCCGCCGCTCAAACACTGCAGTCTTTCTCCGGCTTCTCCGAGGGAACCGTCCTCCTCCGCCGCCACCTGCTCCACCGGCTCCCGCCTCTCTCCGTCTACTTTTTTTTTTTTTTTTTTTTTGTCCCGTTTTTTTTTTTTTTCCCCCCGCCTTCCCCGCTTTTCTTCACTACTTGTCTGGACGTGACCGCCGTCGTCGGACCAACCTGCTCTCCGCGCGCCTCCACCCCACCGAGAGGGGGCGGGGGTGTGATTGACAGACTGTAGTAGAGGGAAGAGGAGGAGGAGGAGAAGGAGAAGAAGAGGGAAGAGGAGGAGGAGAAGGAGGAGAAGAAGAGGGGACGCACACTTTGCCTCACTGATGACAGGCTGGAAATTAATTACTCGCCGCCGACAGCAGCAGCAGCAGCAGCAGCAGCACAGAGAGGGTGCACAGAGGAGACAGAGGAGAGAATAACTGGGAGTTGGAGCCGCGTGCGCTGCGCGCGCGCGAGGCGAGCAGGTAGTCGGGAAGGGGCGCCAGCTCAAGCCCACCTGCAGGGCTAGTTTCCAGATAAAAGGGACAAGTTAGCGGAGAGGCAAGAAATTCCAAAGGGAGACTCATCTAAAGAGCCAAAGCATGATCCTGTCACGTGCATTATTCATCACCTCATGCTTCTCTCCAGCCTCCCTGCATCTCTAAAGAAAAAAAAAAAAAAAAATCACCCCCCCGACTCATCTACTCATCTTGCTCATTCGTTTTTTGTTTTTTTGCTCCCCATCTTAAATTTCTTTTCTCCTTCTTGTTTTCCTGCTCATTTGTGCATGCGGAGCGGAAGACGCGTCGACTGTCACAAACACACGCTTTAAACGCCGTCGCATTCCGTCGACTCTGTGGGGCTAGTTTGTGAGCTGCCCCGCCGAGGCAGATTAAGTCGACCCCCTCCCGACCTCCTCTTCCCCCGTGGGTCCTCCCCTAGCCGAGAGCGCCTGCTCTAGGGGGTCTCGCCCCTATCCAGCCCAGGCGGGACTTCCTCCCCCCGGATCGTCTCTGCCGAACCGTCCCGCGAGATGAAACTGGGGGAGCAGCTTAGCTGCGGGAGCAGAGGCCGACACCTGTACGCCTGCGATTACAGCCGGAGCGGCCGGGGACGTGCGGACGTGCCAGCGTGTGTTGGGATGATGCCCTGAAAACACACAGAATTACACAGGTTGCCGAGGCAGGATTATGCGAAATCCCCTCCGCCGAGTATCGCCAGCGCAACGGGATTAAGGAACTTTGCTGGTCGGTGAGCGGCAGCCCCCCGTCATCTCCCGCAGACCTGCTCTGTGATAAAGTACAATGATCGTTGTGAGCTTACACTCGGGGGTCGACTGCCGGGGTCACGGTCTCCGGGAGCTAAACTGAGAGCAGGCAGAAGTTTCAACCTGTCAACCGTGAGCGGAACCGCCTCTGGTGCCAAGCCTCACAAGACTGATTCATTTTACTTTTAAATTTTTTTTGGCCACAAGAGACTGACTTAGCTTTCACAATGAGACGCTCGAGCACAGACGAGACTCCGTACCGGCGCAGTCCGTCCCTGGACAGCAAGGCGGAGACGCCGCCCTTCTCCTCAGGCTTCCACCGCTTCAGTGGGGAGTTCGAGTACAAGCGGCCGCCCTTTGCCTTTGGCTTCCACACCACCAAGGGGCCGCAGACCTCTAAGGGGCGCTATGCGCAGGGCAAGAAGTACGTGGTGTTTTACCTGGACCTCTCCTTCATCTTCCTCCTAGAACTGCGGCGCTGCAGGATGGCCGAGGGCTGCATGATCGCCCTGCGATACGGAATGGTCTTCTTCAACCTGCTCTTCTGGGTGAGTTGCGTCTTTTTTTTGGACCCTATCTCACAGTGTGTGTGTGATGTGTGCAAAACTGTTTCCCCCGTGTCTTCTTTCCTTCTTGTTTGCTTGTTTTTTTGTTTTTTTTTGGCTGTAAAGAGTTTCTGCGCAACGTGCTGTGCGACGACAGGAGAGAGTGGATGGGCTGTATTGATCCCGGTCAAGTGCACAGCGCGGAGCCGCGACTGGAGATTTCCCGCCGCTGGCTCGCTACTTTAGGAGTGGGGCGTGTTTGCTCGGTTAAATCTTGGCTGTAGTTTGAGCGTGAACTGTGCACAGCGCTGCTCGCTGGCGGGGAACTGCGGTGCTGGGATTCTTCAGCTGCTCCTCGAGTCCAGTCTGGTTCGGTCCGGCCCTGTCCGCACTATCTGACCCACCGGTCCTACCTGCTCTCTGTCGGCGGCTCTCAACTGGGAAGGCCTGTCTCCCAGTGCTCGTCCCGTTCCGACAGCTCATCACTCTCACAGTTTACCGCAGAGACTCTTTGCTTTGTATGTTTATCTGTTTATCGCGCTACTGACATACTGGCTGGCTGTTTTTTTTGGTTTTTTTTATGCGAGCTGAATGGATTTTGTGCTTTAACTTGATTTTGATTTTTTTCTCCACACTCCCGGTCTTTAATGCCGTCGGAATGAGATGAAGCCTTGAACTTTGAAATGTAATCTGGCGGCCCCGATGCAATCTCCCTCGGGGAATAAGCGACCTCTTCACCTCCACATTTTCTGGCAGTCATAAACCTCGTTCAAAGGAGGGCAGCCGAGTTTGTTATTAGCACTATGTATGCGCGCTCGTGTGTGCGCGTGCGTACGTATTTGTGTGTGTGTGTGTGTTTGCTGCCAGGCATCTTGGGGATAAATAACAACCACATGACCGCGACAAGCCGTCCTCCTCTACAAAGCCAGTTGTGTTAGGGTGCTCCAGGTAAGACGGGTAGAGCCTCTCCGATAGAAATCCTGTCTCTGAAGACGACACGTCCTCTCCCCCCGCCGTCAGACTTCACATCCCCGGGATTTCGAGGCAGCTGGCAACATGTCACACGCTACATCGCATTTGAGAAGCCGAGGTGACGCCAATATTTTTGACAGTCTGGAAGGAGTGCCACCACCCGTCCCCCCACCCCTCGACCCCTGGCAATAAGATTTAGACTTTAGTCTTACGCTCATAAATTCCATCAAACATATTTTGTGAAACTGTTTTAATTGCATTGTCTCTAATGGCCAGCAGAGGGCTACTCCACTGAATACCAGCAACAAACTGTGATTTATAAGGTGGCTAGTTTATTTGTTGATTGACCTGGACGGAGAGACACAGCGCTGCTCCTCCACCAGCTCTGTTTTCCAGCGTCAGACTGACGACGGCACTGTACACAAGGCGGACTGACATTCTTCACAAAAGCACATTGTTGTGTCTCAGTGGTTTCGACTTTTTGGTGGAACTGCCTCACACCTTTAAATGTTGAGTGTTTTTTTTTACCCACAAGCAAAGCAACAGTCGACACACTTGAACATCTGGCACAATACGCCATGTAGCCTTGGATACAATAAATCGGTCTGAGGGAAACCTTTGCAATGTTTTCTCTCCTTTCTTGCAACACATTTAGCAAATGCAATTTGTGCGCTGGGGCTCGACATCATCACCATTTTGTAAAGGCTAATAAGAAAATGAGATTGTCGGCTGGATAACGCAAGCGGGTTATTTATTTTGCTGCTCTGGTTTGCAAAATTAAAAATAAAATAAAATAAAAATGTGATGATGAAAAGGCAGGACTTAAAAAATGGTATCAACTTACATTGTGAGTATCAACTGGAAAGTTGTGTCTATCACCCAGTGTGGCGAGGTGGCCGGTGAGTCACGGTGCATGTCAAGGTCAGCGTGGACGGGCACTTAACCTACTACATCCATGATGGCAATTTCTTCCTTGCTAATGGACTGGAGACCAGCTCAGCACCATTGGACTCGTTATTGATCATAATACATGTCCAAGCACCGTGAGCAATTTTTTCTTTCACTGCAGCGTTCCCCAAACCTTGGTTTGGGTCACTGACTACTTGCCACTGGATCAAAAATTGAGAAAAAAAGAGTGGAAAACCATGCTGACCGGTCAACAAATCTTTCCAATTCAGAATTTTAGTTTTTACAGATTTTCAGATCTGATTTTCTGCCTGAGCTCATTCCAGCTCGCATGCACATCCGACACCCCGCTTGCTGCGGTACGAGGGGCTCGAAGCAGATAAAAAGATAACAACATCACCATTGCGACTTCGCCGCTATTCCTCTGAATTCGCCATATGTTTAGCAAAAAGACAACAACAACGACAAAAAAAGAAAAAAAAAATCCCCCAATTGATCCTCCAGCCTGGTTGTCTGCCTGCTCCTTTGAAGCTCTCCAATGGTGTTTACCCAAACCTGATAGTGAGCAAAGTGTTTGATGGAGTTTCCACAAGCCGGATGTGACCAAGAATGTGTGTTTACAGCCCATGAGAAGGATGAGCTGCCTGCTAATCCTTTGCGGTCAGACGCTTGTTTGGGTTTAAGGATGGAAACCGATTGAAGGACAGACCTTCTCATCGCATTTTATTTTATTTATTTATTTTCAAATCTCAGCCCGGCATCAAACGGCTGCAGCCATGCTGAGAAAAGCCAAATCTTGGGAGGATTCAAACTGCGGTGGGAAAGATCAGAGAGGCGCTTGCTGAGGCAGGTAACATAAGACCAGGAGGGGTAAAATATCAGCCCTCACCTGCTGTTTCTCAGGCCTTCGCTGGAGAACCTTGAGACTCCAGTCAACATCCATCCATCTCTTGACAAACTCTGATTAATTAGCAGGAAGTCCAGATTGATTCCACGCTGTCTGCACCTGCGTTGGAATCACTTTGCTCTCCAGGTGAGAAGATATACATCATTTTTCAAAAGCAGCAAAAGTGTGTCTCAGCGCAGTGGCGTTGAAGAGACATTATTGAGGCATTCAGAGTCTCACTGGGGTTATTCAGCAGTTTAAAGAGGTTGTTTTGCCTTTAGAGGGACCGGTTTGCATGAGAGTTTTTCCAGTCATGGTAGGAGGCCCTCGATTGTCTTTTCCTTCCTCTTGGAACCATTAATGAGGAACAAAAGCCTGTATGCTTTCCAGTCTTTCAAAGACGTCCAGCAGTTTAAACCGCAGCATGAAAGGAATCCACAAGGTCTCGCTTTGCGTGCGCCGTGCGTTAATGTGACAGATGAGGTGACGGAGTGAATGTGTGCGTATATATAGGCACACACATATATGATAAATTACAGTACAAGCATGGTTCTGTTTGGGGACCCCCTGCTCTGCCCGAGGCAGGAAGAGCACACGTTCCTGCCCTTCACGAGCCATTGTGAAAAGCAGCAAACGAGCCCCACAGAACCAGAGCAGCATAGGAATAACATGGTATAGGATAAATATAACGCAACTGAGGAGCTGAGGGTGGAGGCAGGTTGCTTGTTAGCTGCCAAAGAAAGCAGAGGAAGAGGCAGAGTCAGGACGGCTTTAAAAAAGGGTCTATGCTCTGAAGGCAGTTGTCCAATGGAAAGCTGAGAGGAAGTCAGGTGAGCCTTCACCTGACTTCCAAGCCTGCGGATTGGAGCTGCTGCTCGCAGGGTGAGCTAATTAGGGTTCGACGGCGTGACCTGCCAGAACCAGCCGGATGCTCAATATTTCTCACGTCAAAGTGTTGTGACGTTGCAGTGGTGCCGCTGCACCACCATGTGACCGACGATGACCGTCGATGACCGTCGCCATCATCACGTAGGGCCACAAACGCAAACACGGACAATTTGAAGTTACCAGCTAGTTCAGCATGGACTTTGGAATGCAGCGGGAAGCCAGAGCACCGGAGGGAAACGCAAGCTCAGTGCCTCGACAAGGCAGCGCCGTTCAGTGCGGCTGAATGAGGAGCGGATACGTTGATTTTTTTGGCTTTGTGCAAAAATGAAACGCTTCCCCTCCCAGGACTCACCTCAATAGAATTCAGAAATGTGAAAAGGGCAAAAGAGATTTCTGCGGTAGGCGGAGGGTTACCTTTGCAGATGGAGCAGGAATCGCTTCGACTGAAAATTTCAACTGTGGGCTACTTAAAAAAAAAAAAATACAGAAAAAAAATCTGCGATGTTGCACGACACTAATCGTCTTTGGCGGAAAACGAGCGTGCTGTGTGAAAAGCACCCCACAGCCACAGAGCACCTCGGCGAGTGCTGCTCATTTACAGCCACTTTTTTAATTAATCTTGTTAGCGCAAACGGGGCTTTTCCACACTGCAGGGGGAAAAGGGAGGGGTGGTGGTGGCAAAAACCACGTCGTGACGGGTGAGACTAGGACAGAGGGGGAAAAGACAGGAAGAAAGCGACGGCAAGGGGCTGGTGATGCTCTGAGCGCTCTGAAGTTGTGTTTACTTGTCATCGTAATGTAGGTCAGAGCCCAGAGGAGGATCCATACGTTGCCGGAGTCGTGAGTCGGCAGCACCAATCTGTGCGGATTTCATCAGATCGATGGGAAGCATCTCTCTCTCTCTTTCTCTGCTGATTTTAGTTCCGTCAATCCTGTCCGTCTCCCTGCTGGAGCTCAGTCCATCGACTTGTGGCGGGACCGTGGGGACGCGTGCGGCAAAACTGAGGCTGCACTTTACAGTGTTGGGCTTGTTTGCACGGCGGCATATCGCAACACGGTGACACTGGAGAACGGCCGGAAAAAATTCTATCTGCTGTATTTGCTCTTTAGCTAATAAAGTAAACACCCCCAGTGCTGGTGGAGCACTTCCTATTGGCTGGCTATGGCCACATTTAGGGGCTGATTACACAAATATTTATGCAGTTCTGCATTGTGTTTACACAAAGTCAGCATTTTCACTGAAACCACACAGACCGAAACTGCACTTTTTCGAAAACGCTCCTCAGGGTGGATAAGTTTAAAAACGCCACCTTGCCCGGATTCGTGTAAACGCCGGAATGCTGATGTAATAGTTCTAAACTCCTCCCCCTGCCATGCAACTTGAGCGGCCATGAGGTGCAGATGACCACTCATAACAACAACAACCACGTCAGGCAACAGACTTGTTGCTGCTACGTTTCAAAGAAGTCTGTCTCCATGTAAACGGCCACTAAAATTGAGAGCTGCTCTAAGAAGCTAGCTCGCTCAGTAAGGACGGTTCTATCGGATCAGAACAGGGAGATCCTCTATTATAGGATTGGAGGGAGAAGCAGGCGATGGCACTACAACAGACTTGCCTCACCATACACACACATACACACACACACGCTGATGATGCAATTGTATTTTTTTGGGATTGTGGTGCTCCCTGCTGCTCACCAACTATTTGGCTGAGGAGGTAACAGACATGGGCCAAGTGTTGCAGTTCTCAGACAAGCAGCCGGTAGCAGGGCTGCGTTTCACTCTGCTCCTTCACTGTTTCCGTGGCAAAACTGCAGAAGGCTGAGGTCCTGTCCACATGGGAATGTTTTTTGGTGGAAACGGTAAAGTATTTAACCGTTACGGCGTTTCGTCCATATGGCAAAGGCGTTTTGGGTCCCCCGAAACGGTATTTTTTGAAAACGGGTCCCAGAGTGGGAAAATCTGACAACGCTGTTTCGCCGTTGTCACATCGTTGCCGTCTGGACAGTGAAAACGGCTTTTCCTTGTAAAACGATGACGTCATTGCACCGTCACTGTCATGTGACCGGAAAAAACAAGGTATGCAGCGGCACAAACAACAACGATAGCGGCGAGCGGAGTTGTCTTTGTATCGCAGGCGCATCAAGATTTGTTGGCAATATTACTACAAAACCTCACAAAACCTCAGACTCACTTTCTCTCCGCTACTCGCCATTTTTGTTTTCTGTGTGTTTAGTGTGTAGTGGAAATGCCCTCTTTCTAAAACGTGGGTCCGGTGGCTGTGTCAGTGTCTGTTCACAGCGCCACGTTTCGGTGTGGCATACGCATTACATCGTTTTCACCCACCGTTCCGTTTCCATCTGTCAGCGTGTGGACGCGACTTTTTTCGACCCCGGGAAAGAAAAAAAACGGCAACGTTCCCGTGTGGACAGGGCCTAAGGCGCAACAAAAAGTGTTGTATTCCATGAGAAATTACGTAAGGGAGAGTAAACAAACGTGCGTTTCTGCAAATGGCAACTTGAGTGTGACGCGATGGCAAAAAAAACCCTTCAAAAAAAGCCTTTAAGAAAATCTCACAAACGTTTTTATTGGCTCAGTAAAAGGCTGAAGTGGATTGTTGGTGAAGCTGCTCTTGCTTTATGGCTGCTGCCAGTTGAAAACTGAAACCACTTTGACTCCTTGGCTTGAAAAGCCACAAGATTCTGGCAGTTGCAACGTCACATACAGCCGCCGATGCATTCGTGAGCATGTTAAAATCCTTTTTTGAAGCTGTTTTTCAAACCATAGCACTGAAAAACCGTATATTTCAGGAAGAATTAACAAACGATGCTGCTACCTACATGCACGTCAATTTATTAGGCAAAATGCTCTGTTAATAAAACCAGCTAATCAGCCATTCCCACGGCAGCAACTGCATTCAGGCACCTAACCGCAGGGAAGACGTCTTGCTGAAGTTCAAAGCGAGCATCCAAATGGGAATGAAATGGGGATTAAAGTGACTTTGAACGTGGTGAGTGCAGCCGTTGGTACCAAGGACGAGCTACTGCTGATCCGAGCAAACTTTTGCAAGGGTCAGACTAATTTCCACCTGATCGCATCCAGCTCAGGGGATGCTTCTGAAAAAGGGAAGAATATCCAGTGAGCGGCAGCTGTGTGGAGGAAAAATGTCTCGGTTTCAGGGGTCAGACTGGGCAAAACAGGTTGGAGACCACAGAAAGGCAACAGGAAGTCAAGTAAACCCTGCAGACAAGCATCTCTGGACTCACAGCACCTCCGACCATAAAGTGGAGGAGAAATATAAATACATTCACACTCACCGGCCTCTTTAGTAGGCACCCTGTACTGACCATAGCTGAGAGGTGTTTAAGACATGCCACACCTCCTTCCAGAAGCCAAGACAACGCGCTTTATCAGAGGGAATGCAGCAGAATCCAGGCTTTAAATGAATTAACAAAGCTGTACCTCGTGTCTGCTTCAGTTTCCCTCTTTCAATGCAGGCAGCATGCGTCTATATGGGTTACCTTTGACAAGGTTAAACAAGTGCGAAAACATGTTACATCAAGGGACTTCGGGAAATCTCGTCAGTCGCCTTCTCCAGTCAGCTGACACGCCGCTGCGAAGCCGAAGGCTGACTGCCTCTCTGCTTGTTTACCTGGTGACACAGTTAAGCAAACTTCAGCGACGTATCACACTGCGACGGCGGTGGCTGGCTGCTGCTGGCACGGCCTGTCAACGCGCGCTAATTTTATTCTAAACAAAAGTTCCTTGTCAAACACGTTTACGTTGCCGTTTGGCTGCCAAGGTGGTTTTCTTTTAGCGGCTCAGATGGAGTTTTATTCACAACAAAGCCTGTTTTACTATCCCTGTGTCACTTAAATTCACGTTGCTGTCCACGTTCGTCCATGTTCTCCCAATGTTAAAGGTAGAAGAGGACACAACTGCAGCCTCGACCGGCCGAATCGAGTTGCCCTGCGAGGTGTCACTTTGCTGTTGAAAAGCTAATTCTGCCCTGAACCAAACACTGCGGGTGTGTGAGTGATTAGCGCTTCAACTCTGCGCATTAACGATGTCTTTGGTTTGGGATCTTAGTGCTTCTGAGGATTTCTAACATTCTGGATGAAGCCATTTGATATGTTGCTTTGTCAAGTCACTGTGTTGAGACTGTTTTTTTCTGTACGTCTACAAAAAAGAATTGCCTTCCCATTGGCGTCTGAATCATTGATATTCTTTGGGTTTATTTAATTGTTTCCTTAAAATGAGTTTCATAGCACTAATTAAACTGCGACCCCCCCAAGTATTCACGCTTCCACCCGACCTTGGTGATCCCGCTTATTCGCAGATTTTTTTCATGAACTGAACTAATAACTTTGTGACATGTTTGGAATGAGACAGGAGTAATGTGCAAACGATACAGTAGTACTAAATCACTTCCATTGGCATTTTCATCAACTGTGTTTGTTGTTTTCCTTTTTATTGTATTTTCACAGTGCGGATCCTCTTGGAAACGTAACCGACCCCCACTGTATGTACACTCGGTGGACACGGAGGACAAACTGGGTTTTTTATCGGCCAAACCATTTCTGAGGCGGTGAACACATGGTAAACAACTGTAAATGCAAATGTGCGTTGCGGTGCACACGCAGCAACTCCAGAAGTAGGACAGGTGGAGGCGGGAGGAGACAATACCATCAAATCGGGAGGCTGACCCCGTTTTGTGAAAGCAACACGCGCAGCTAACGTAATTTCACGCCACTGTTGTTGTTGTTGATTGGGGTTGAGGAGGGGTTGAGTGGGCGGTGAAGCCCGAGTGCGAGGAAAAGGACGTTCAGATCCTAATCAGACCTGGATCGAGTTTGGAAAAGGTCGCCGGCAGGTTCGCTGACATTAATGAAAACTGAGCGATGGCTGGCCGACAGATGCGATTCACGAGCATTTTTAATCATTCATAAAGGACACCGGAGGGATGGATGTGTCAAAGTGATGTGCAGGATGGCGGCCCAACCTCCGTATATTGCGGCGTGGGGGATGAGGGGTGAGGGGAAAAGTGCGTGTGTGTGTGTGAATCGTTGTGGAAGGACTGCAGACACGGTCGGAAGAGACAGAAGACAGAAATAACACTGATTTACACAGCCGCTCATTTACAAAGATCACCTGGTGTCAGGTGCCTGTGTAATCCCTTCAGGCCCGCAGAAATCAAAAGGTAGCCGGCGTGTCACCAAGCTCGGCCCCCAGCTCGGGAAAAAAAAATGAAAAAATGAAAAGGAGACGGCGGCAGATGTGCGAGACAGGGGCGCGTCTTGAAAGTGCAAATGCTGAGCTCCTCAGACTCGGCAGACGGGCCGTGGGCTTTTTAATCCGAGACCGGCGCCGCCCCGGCTCTTTACAGACGGAGGCCAGATGGAGGCGACGGGCTTTAACATCCCCGACATCCACTCGGTGGAAGCGGCACGATGCACCTAATTGACAGCAGAGGTGTCATGAAAGCAGCCTCAGTTCAGGGCGGCGCCGCGGTCCCAGGTGGGACGCGTAAACAGCAAAGCGACGCTGATCACAGGCTGCCACATCCTGTTGTGACGGGTGCTAAAGGCAGCTTGCGGGAGGGAAAACTTCTTGTTCTGAGAGGCGGATTAAATGTTAATCATAAATCGCTGCCGGGGATCCCTGGGAATGTGGAAGAAATATGCACTGGGGTTCCACTGTCAAAAAAAAAAAGAGTGAAAGAGGATCTCTTGTCATTACTATGAATTAATTTATTTATTTTTATTATTATTATTGTTGTTGTTATCACTGTACAGTGACCAGCCGCCGTTGTGTCAGAGCTTCATAAGTAACAAATCAAATATCATTTTGAGTCAAAGGGTTCAGTGGATGAGATTTCGAAGCCTCTGATACAGAAAACAGCCTCTGTTTTCAGATGTCTCTCTTGATCTGGCCAATCTTTCAGATCCGTTGACGATGCAGTGTTGTCTTTTTGTCAGCACTAAATGCGCATTAATAGAGAGTGAGAACACAACAACAGCCCTGCCCGGTGACCTTGTCAGACGCCGTCGCTGAATGTAAATGCGTCACTTGCCAACACGGCGCAGTGTGCAGAATACTAATTGTTTTTTTTTACTCAATTATCTCGCTTTTATGATAGCGCAGTGCCCAAAATTTGAAACGACATTCATCTCAAGCGAATTTCCCCAGCCTGCTTTGTAGTGTTGTTTTTTTTTAATACTTTCTTTTAAACATCACATGTTGGTCCAACATGTGACGATGCCAAATTTCTACAAACGACAAAGTCTCTGCAAACGTGTCTCCCTTTGATGCTTCCCTTCGTGTCTGTGAGCCTTTTCAAAACTGCTGCGTGTGTGTGCTGTCCACACTGTCGGGAAACATTTTTGGATGGCGAGTCCACTTTTCCGTCAAGTGCATTTCATGCATGACGGCGACACAATGAGCTCCACAAAAGGACATTAAAAAAAAAGGCCTAGGCAGCGTCAGAGATGGGTTTGAAAAGAGGAAATGATCCCCCCCGCCACCACCTCCAATTTCATGCTAAGTCCCTTCAAAACCCGGCTCCTCGCCTGATCCTGCACTTTATTGAAGTCACATCACACGTACAGTAAGTGCTTGGATTGTGTCGAGGCTCTTTTCAAGTCCCGTCTTTCATTTTTTTTTCTTTTTCTGACAAGCAGCGGCCAGGCAAAAACAAGGGCGCCTTGAATGCTGATGAGCTAGCCGCGCTGTTTGTTCACGTTCACTGTACGCACGCTGCGGCGTTTTCTCCGTGCGGATGTCTCGACCGCCGCAAGCGGCGCCGATCTCGTAGCGAGATCAGCCGGATCAGAGCTGATGGGTGGAGAGATCAAAGGACAAAGCCGCGGCCTCACACACGCGACAGGAAGTTTGGCTGCTCCTTTGTTGTCGGCACTTTGAAACTGGAGGAGGAGACTCCTGCCGCCGCAGCTGCGCTCTCAGGTCGGGAAGCTGCGGTTGCGGATGGATACCAAAAAAAAGGGACGTTATCGGAAACACGATCCAACCAATTATTCTTTCACAATTTTTTTTTCTCCTCGGGTTGGCGCGCACTAATAATCCTCATGCCTTCCAATCTGTCAGGAAGAAGTTCTGCGTGCGTTAGAATTCTGATTCCATTAGCGAAGACTGCGGCGAGAGAGCGAGAGAGCGAGAGTGAGAGAGAGAGAGAGAGGCAGTGATAGAGAGAGAGAGAGAGAGAGAGAGAGAGAGAGAGCACGGAATGGGAAACGCTGGAATCTCATTGGTCTGTGAGCAAAGGGCGAGATAATCTGAAGGGCATCTGCCAGAACGGCTACTGAGAGTAATTGGTATTTCCATGGTATCTGCTCGTTCATAAACACTCGCACTTGTTGCCGTGACTCTTTCAACAGCAACAGCTTGCTTGGAAGGGGGGAAATAAAAAGAAGAAAGAAATCACAGCGGAGTGTTCGTTCTTCCAGCTCGGCTTCCTCGTTGAGCTGAAATGAGAGAGGGCAGCAGGTTCTTCACTTGCGGGAACGATTCCTCCGCTCCACTTGTCCAAATACAAATCCTCCTCCTCATCATCATCACCATCACCTTCATGGAAACAATCTCTGAAACCGGTGCCAATCATGTTGTGGCTAAGCAAACGTCTGCGCTGCTTCCCTGAACGTGTCCAGAGTTTGATTAATGTTGCTGCTTTCTCTCAACATCTGCGGCACGTTCCAGACCTTTCAAATTTTTCTGCCACTTCCGAGAGTTCATTCGTACATTGAAGAGGTTTGAGTTTTTTCGGCGGCCGCCGATGACGACGGTAACGGAAATGATTTGGCCTCTGGAGTCCACGTTGGTTATTGTCGACACCAGGTTCCTCACTCTGAAATGCAGCCGCACCTTCAACGATGCACCTGTGTCATTTTCATTTGAATTCCTTGATGTTGTCTCAACAAATGTTCCTTTGGATGTTGTCATCGGCTCCTTTCCTTGTAATAAAATCAACAACTCTGTTCGGTTTCTCCTTAAGCACAAATAAGGTTTTTTGTGTGAAGTTCTCCTTTGTCAAGGCAGCTGGTGCGCGTTTCTCTCCGAGCAAGTTCTGTCACGATGAGAGATTAATGCTCACTCGGTGAATATCCACCGCAGTTTGCTGATTAAAAAACTTCCCCATGGATTTTCATAGAAAAATAAAAAACAAAACAAAACTTTTTTTTTTTTTTTTTTTTTTTACCTTCTTCTGGGCATCCCTCGGGACTGCTGAGATTCTACAGGCAAGCTGCAAGCGTCCACCGAGCCATGATGTTGGTTTTCATGGCTTATGCAAGCGAAGAATCAAACTGCAGTCTAGATTTAATTTGGCAAGGAGGCACATTTACTGCATCGATGCCTGCTCCTCATCTGCTCATTAACAAGCATTTATATACCTGCATATACATATATACTTATATATATGTACACATATATGTATATACACACACACACACACATTAGTGAGCTAATGCTTAGATGAGGCTTTCAGGATGCTACAGAAATAGCGTGGCGAATCAGAGAGTGAGGTGTTGAAGTGCTGCTCGGGGAAAAAAAGGGCAATGCAGAGGATGGGAGGAACATGAATAGAGATGGGGAAGAGGTCTCAGTCAGGAGGGTGGAAAAGGCAGGAGAGGATGTTCATGTGTTGTAGCGGTGCCATGCAGTGGCAAAATGACTGTGGACAATCGGAGGAGCAGATGGCGGCTGAGGAGAGGAGGACCAGGCGGTGGAAGATAGAAAACGGGGCAGCACCGCTTCTAACTACCACTGAGGGTTAGAACGGGAGAGAAAGCCAGATGGAGGGGGTGGAATGGGTTGGGGAGAGGTGAGGGGGGTATTTTGGGACGGGTGAGGATCGACTGCGTTGCAGTCCGCTGTGTAAGTGCGGCACTCGGAGTGGCGTGGATGTGCAAAGGGAAGGATGCGGAGCCACCGCAGGGACCCGAGCCGGAAATACTGCTGGAGGAGGAGAGCAAGGGGAAGGAGGGCGGGAGGTGGGAGGACAGAGGCTCAGCAGGGGGAGACATGCAGGTTGCAGGAACAGGTGGGAGAACAGCAGGTGGTGAGCCGGGTCGGTAAAAAAATTGTTTCATTTTTTAACGAAAGAGCCGGTGTTGGTTGAGGCTCAGGAGGGACGACTTCACCTGCACCTCCAGGACCTAAATATAAGACTCTGTAAACAATGAGCAATGCGTTAATCATCAAGTGAGGGTTAGAGCGTCAGGATGTGTTGTTAGGACTCTGTTGATGCCAGAAATCTCTTTGCAGCACGATGGACGAGGCGTCATTTTAGGCAGTGCGACGCCGTCAGGTTTCCAAGTTCAATTTTAATCAGCACAACTTTTGGTTGGAGCTGTCAGCGCAGAGAGCCTGAGATGAGACGAGAGCGGCAGGCAGGTGCACAAGCGCGATCTCTTTATTAACTCACACAGCCGAAGAAATAATGAATGAAAGACGAGTTCCACTCTCGTGTCTTTGAACAAAAACGATGCCGCGCAGGAATCGATGTAGTATAATTTTGTATAATTTTGATTAGTCTGATTTCAAAAAGAGAAACTCTGGTGCTCCTGGGCGCTCCTATGCACTCCGTTACGATCGCCGGGCAATCGCTCTGTGCATCTGGCCCTAAATCTTCTAAGATAGTGTCTTCTGTTCAAGATAATAATCCATGACTTCGAGTCCCTTTAGAAAAAAACAAGAAAACAAAAGCGAAGAAGTTCAATGTCATTTTCTTCCGTTGCTCCTTCGACCAGGAAGAAGTGGTGAGTGTCCAATTATCGTCTCATTCATTAAACAAACAACACCACCGCCGCCGCCGACTGCCAGTGTCATTAAGATGAATCGCTGCTATCTATAGTCTGTGTCCCTGTCCAGCAGAGGCATTTGTCACGGAAGCAGGTCAACTCCGACGGAAATAAATAGCCCCCGAAACTGCCCCCAGTGGGCCCAATCCCAGCGATGCGGCGCGGCGCCGCACCCGCCATTGTTTCCGCTCGCTCAGGTGACAGCGCGGAAACGGTTTGTGAAGTTTAGCCCCATCTGGCCCTCAGACAATGATGGAAATGTGCCAAGAGGCTTCGGCTCCACCTGCCACACGGCGCGTCGCTTTAGCATTCAAGCGCAGGAGCTCGAGGTGTCTCATCCTTATTGTCTCCGTGCACTCTTGTCTGCCGGGACTCAACACAGCCGAGCGTCTCAGACCGCCTCAGACGCAATAACACACTCGAGCGCGATAACGAAATTGCTTCTCCGTGGAGGCAAACGCTTGTCCGGTCGCTCTCAGGACAAAGCAGGCGAGTGCCAGAATAGCACCGGGGGGAACTCAGCACAATCCCCCCGCGGACGAGCAGTGATCGAAGTCTTATGAAATAGTCCTGTTTTTGTCCCACTTGGGGAAGAGTTTAACTTTTCGTGAATGGGGAAATGGCAACAGTAAATAAATGAATAAATAAAAAAAAAAAAAAAATACATTTATTAATAAATAAATCAATAAAAATACAAGATACAAGCATATGATCGAAGCGTACAAGCATTTTTTGCAGCACTGATTTTTTGCTCGTCTGGTCTTGTTTTGTGTATATATATATATATATATACACACACACACACATACAGTATATAGTATACATATATACGTATATATGTATATATACATGTATTTCATATATACATATCTATATACAGTATATATGTATATATATATATATATATATATATATATATATATATATATATATATATATATATATATTTATACATATATATACATGTAAATATAAATGTATGTGCTTCTTTGGTGACTAATAAAAAGATATATGAAAAGTCATATGACCAATACAAAAGAGAAAAGAGAATTGAACATCATTTAATCACAGATTATAGTGAGTCACACTATAGTGCGGATTCAGTAGCTTTTTGAAGTAAGTCTCTGTGAATCTCGCATCTGAAGTAATAATGAAAACAATACCAGTTAGCACGTTTTGATGTCATGGGCGAGAGAAAAGACGGTTAACGAGAGCGTTCAGCGTTGGCTGCTGCCGCCTGACAGCCGCTGGGAGCGAGGGAGGGACGGAGCGAGGGAGGGACGGAGCGAGGGAGGGAAATCCAGTCCTCTGTTTTCTTCCACTGGGACAAGTGGGAGCCTGCAGGGTAGATGTTGCATGTCCACACAGCGGGGATGCGCGACGATACCAGTGGGCACTTTAACACAATCCTGTAAGCTGCTGACAGCATAAACATGGAGCCCAAATCCAGAAAGATCTCATGAAATATGCATCCTTCCAAACAGATACAGGGCAGACTGATGTGGATAATCACACACAACAAACCGCCAACTATTTCTTTCACTAACAGCGGCAACGGGCCTGGCGACAAGGCTGTAATTTGCTCGTGAGATAAAGATTTATTGTTTCCCACCACAGAACCTGACAGACCAGATAAATGGGAACTATATTGGATATCAGCCCTGGAAACAGCAAGTGTAATAGACGTTAATAACCTTTTTTTTTTTTTTTTTAAATAATTAACAGATTTCATGGATTCTATTACAATATCAGCCAATCAGATGAAGGGAGCATATACCATGCATGGAATGTATGTGCTTCTGTTCCTACATTGGTGCCACATTTGGCTGCTTTTGATAAGGTGATGTCGCTCATTTCTAATAAATGTGCTTCAACAGGAGGCGCAACGCTTATTGGTGGCTGCTACTGCAAGCTATACTTTATGGTACTCATCTTAAAAACAAGTGGAAAAACAGTGGGGACCAGAACAGGGTCCCATGTGGTTCACTGGTGTGTGTGCGGGGAGCAGCTGGAGAGCACCGCTTTTAATTATTGCTGCATTTATTTATTTATTTATTTATTTATTTACGCCTCTGGTACATACTGCAACATGTGACATATGACAGCAACATGTGACATGTGACAGCAACATCTTCCAGGCCAGAAATGATGAGATTCTGTTCTCCCAACAAGGTTCCTAATTAACATGCGGACTGTTACTGGCTCTTCTTCTTCTTCTTCTTCTTCTTCTTCTTCTTCTTCTTCTTCTTCTTCTTTTTCTTCTTCTTTTTCTTCTTCTTCTTCTTCTTCAATGTCCTTTAAAATAACTAAAATGACACTTCACCGCTACAAGTTATTTCTTACCAGGGAGAAAGTGCTGGCTGCGGGTCAGTGAGCTGCCTGTTAGCGAGTGACTCATCTCGGGCAGTAAAAGTCCTGGTGGCGAGCTACAGCAAGCCCGGGTCTCCTGCTCTTCAAGTCATTGTCACCGTGACACTGGATCAAAGGAAGGAGCTGCTGCAAGCTGGTTTATACATTTAGTTGCACTGGGCATTGCACAGCATGGAGAAACAAGGTGCATCAGTTGCCTTTTACTTTTATAGCTTTGTGAAGCAGAGCGAGAGACGTGTTGCACACCGGACAGATCTGGGCTTCTGCCCTGTGCTCTCCAACTGGCAGACTGAAATATACATATTGTGATGGATATTCATGCTCTGTTTAGCGCTGCCGTCAATCTTCGACGGGTAAAGATTTGAGAAAGCTTTTGGTTTGGGGGTAGAAAATGGCTTCAAAGCTTTCCACAACAACAAGATTAAATTGGAAAATAAATTGTTTTGGTTCATTCAGTTTTTTCTTTCCAAAGTTACCTGGGAGGGAGAAGCACATTCAAATTAGGCAGAGCTGGAAACACGAAATTACGAGCCGACTTTGGAGGGAACCAGTTTCCGTTTGATTTCACAATGGTAAAATGGTCCTTTGAAAATAAAATTACTTTAATTTCCAAGCACATGGTCTGCTTGGAAACATGCTAGGTGGTTTTTATCCCAGGAGCACTCTTGTGGAGGTGTTTCCTTCCTGATCACAGACTCTGCGGTGAAACGACAGACCTGTTGTTCAGATGACAAACGCTGCAGTTTGCACTTGTCGGCTGAGTCCAAAATGACAGGGGTGCTTGTAGAGCTGGCAGTTACTTTGTCTACCATTCAAATTAGGCCAAGAAGTTCAATTAGGTGTCCGTCTGCCACCTGCTGCTGAGGTGGGCAACTTGTGTATTGTATTTACTCGAAATTAGGCCAAATCAGTTGAATCAGACTATTTATCAAAAGCTTTTAACATAATTTATTTTATTATGATTTAGACCAAGATGAAATTTGGACCACTTTGCACCAGTATGAATTTAGCGCTCCTTTCCGTATTGGCAGCCAGTCATTTTTGGTATTTTTTCCCAACCATTTTCGACTGTCTTTCTTGGCGAAATGTTGGCAGTTTCTTTGACACTTCTGCGCTGGCTTCCTTTTTGAAGGCAAAAGCTCTGTTTGTCTTTCTACACTGTCAGTGGATTTTCTCTTGGAGTCAGAGAAAGCAGATTTACGCCTGGTTCGCCCCGGCCGCGGTAGCGCCACGCCTACGAAAATCGTAGGCGTGCGATTTTCCGTGCGTTTCTCCTCGACGGTCGACAAGCGCTTCTGCTCAGCCGTTGTTTACTCCCATTCAGACAACTCGCTCTTCTTCTCCACTTCCAAGATCAATTACACATCGTCCATCCTGACTTGACAACAACTCATCTCTGACTCTCTGTCACTCTTTCCCTATTTGTTTGTGTGTTTAGACACCCAAAACCCCAACCCCGCCCCGTAGCCGTTGCTCTCTCTCGCACACACACTGTGTGTGTGTGTGTTTGTTTAATCTCTCTCGCACTCTGTTACTAGATAGTAACAAATATAAAGTACACAAACATGATCACATTTGTCAATCGCAGTATTTTATTTTGAAAATTGCTTTTATTTTGAAAAATTTCTCGCGTTTCTTTGAGTGACTTCCAGTCCAACTTGACGCGGATTGCTCGTGACTCAGGCACAAAATAGACCAGACGGCAACATGATCGCTGCACAGCGCTAGCCGGCTGTGGGGGTGCGTGCCGCTTCGCGTCTGGTGTGAACGACACCATCGGTTAACAACGGCGCCGAAAGGAAGCAGGCTCCGTTCCGTGGCGCTTTGCGGCACTTCCGCATCTGGTGTGAACCCGGCCTCATCCTTAAAACTTTGCGGCATTGCAGAGGCGACGGCGACTTATCAGGGCTCACTTCAGACAGAAGTGGTTCCCTAATCACGGTAATTGCTGCGAGAGCGTGGAGTGATTGGGCAATCAGAGTAAGGCTCTCTGATGCGGGCACTGCAACTAGCGTTTCCCCAGTCTACTCGGGCCTCCTGGTACTTGAGATGTTTTGCTGATGATACTCAAATTCCGCTCAGTGGGTGTTGGCTAAAACTTGCAAATGTTAAAACCAAGTCGATTCTGCCAAAATATGTGGGGGAGGGTTGAAGGGGGGTGAAAAACAACACGACAACTCACGAGCAAAAAAGAGAAATAACAGCGTGCGGCACAGGATATTGACGTTTCTGAGCAGCATCAGCAAAAAGCACGGCACTGATCATCAAACACGGCAGTGAAGCAGCACTTGACACCAGGCCTTTCATGCCCACAGGCACTAACTCTGTGCGCTACTGGCGGATGTGCTCGAGTCACATTCACCACCAGCAGGTTCTTGGGTCAACCTGTCTAATAACCAGACCGTCCCACCAACTACAGCCGTTGATTGATCCTCTCCATCCTGCTGAACCCAGTCCACCCAGCCTCTCTTCTTCAGGTTGAATGAGCCACTGTTAATAAAAAAATAAATCTCTGTAGATTTATATTGTCTAATGCGGGCCCTTTTTCCCTGCCACCACCTGCAGACTGCATCATGGAATGCGTTGGTAGTTTCCTTGCAGCTCAAACCAGTCAGTCGTGCAGGCTGCCAATTTGAAGTAAATATTCACCTCAAGAGAGATCAGTAGAAATTTTACAGAAAATGTACAGAAATTGCAGCTTAAGGGTTCGGTTACAGCATTCAAGTGAGTGAATGCAACTAAACGATGCAGCCCAGCTAGGGGCAAAAGCTGCCGGTGTCTCATTATTCTGGGGATGGACCATCTTCATGCCAGTCAATTTACCCTAATATTTCCCATTAATCACACCATGATAATAAAACAGCTCTTTTTACGCACCGTCAATATACTAAATCAAGGCTATCAGCCGCGGTGGGTCCTGACGGCTTTAAATCGCTGACCTATTAAAAGCTTGCGTCGTGCCAGCGAGGCTTCATGGCCGATCAGGAAGTGGGTTGTGTTTGATCACTCCTCCGCTTTCCGTCCAACACGACTTCCCTGGCACAATCAAAAGCTGTTTGATCCTGAGACTACAACACCAGCTCCAGTCCCCTCCCCCCCCATTCCCATGTTCCCCCCAACCCGCTACTGTCTATTTGATGTGCAGACCTTTTGAAATATTTACGGGGAACCCCTCCATCTTATTACCAACAGATCCAGAGAAGCGGAAGCTCCTTCGACTGCCAACTTATGTAAGATACCATTTCTTCTGCGACGGTCGAGCTGTCCTGCCACATTCCTCAAAGACGCTGGGAAAACTGTTTTTTATAAAGCGATGCCTTGTGACGCTCCAACACATGCATTATTCTCTGCCAAAGATGCTATAGATTACTCAAAACACAGTTTGTCCAGTCCAATTACAGCCAAGTGGTGAGCCTCTCAAATGGATCTGATATGCGAGAGCTCAGCATCTTGCTTCCAAAGTCACACAGGCACAGCCTGTGAATGGTATTAACAGCTTTTCCACCACCACCTACTCGACTCTACTCACTTTTTAAGTTTTTATGTTTGATGTTGGTTCCTGGTGCCAGATGCTGTTTTAGTGCCTACTTGGTCGGAGTCCAAGTGAGCCCAAAATGTTACGTGAACAGGGTTGCACACCATTAATTGGACAGGGAACGATGACGCAGGATGGTTCATGAGAGCGACTCCTTCACAATAATCAAAGCTGCCATTTAAATAAGTTAACAAATAAAAACTGGCAACAGCCACTATGCGTTCTTACCTCCTCCAAGCTAATGGGCGCTTTCAGTGCCAGCGGACATTCAAACAGCGTCGAGAGAAGCTGGAAAAACTAAAAACATGATTAGCATAATATGAATATGGTACTGCAGTATATGAAGTAATGAGTGTTTCAGGCCACTTTGTTCTGATGGCTCAGCCCATGTTGGTTGGTGGTTCTCGGTTGTGATAGAAAACTGGCTAGAACTATGTAATGGCAAAGATCCATTAAACAGTATGTTCTTATTGCTGCCCAAGAACCTCAATGCAACACACAGTTCTTCAAGGATATTACGAAATTTAAGTCAATTATTTTAAATGAATTTGATGTCTGTTCTATTAGTTTAATAATTACATGAGGATCTTCTTGTTGATTTCACCGTCTGCTTTCTAAAACCGCAATAAGATCAAAAATGTTTTGGCCACAATATATGTTGACGTATTACTGTCTCCAGCTTCCGTATTTGAAAATGAGAATTTCTTATGGATAAATAAATTTTCGTCACGTATGCTTGCATTTCATTTTGACTTTATAGCAGAATTGAAAGTTGAATTTGACTATTAATTGATTGATTAGACCAATTAAACTCACTCTGTGCTGCCACTGTACGGGTTCTAATATCAAAATATCACCATCGCGTTGTGTGAATAATTGAAACGCACTCACATTTCATTGACCGATGAGGAATCGCTGGCACAAAGGCAGCATTCTGGATCAGCTCCTTTGTCTCCCGGCAACGGGAGACAAATACAAATACAGACAAAAGGCGCTTTTAACGCACAGCAAGAGAGCGGCTGGGCGACCGGAGCTACGTGAGTCGGTGTTCTGATGTTGGCGAATACCGACTTTCCTGTTTGTTCAGAAGAGGCAGCCTTTTTGTCTCGCTGCCCGCAGGACTTTTGTCAAAGAGCGCTTGTTTCCCCTCGCAGTAATAAACAACCACACACGGAGAAAAGGCAGCGTTGCGGCAACCGTCGAACGGAGGGGGAGGGGAAGAGCCGCTACCTGTGTGTCACACCGGTGGAGACGAAGCCAATAGGAAGCTGTCGGCGACATCACTGCTGAGACAGATATGTTCGTAAACGCTGCCGCCTTGGGGGGAGGAACAGCCTCCCGTTTCCCGAGAAGAGGCTGGAAACCGAGCAGCAGCCGAGCTCCTGTAACCTCCACAATTAGCACCGTCAGCACGTCTTTGGCGCTAGCGGCCCTAGCAAGTCGTTGCTGCCTTTTTTCCAGCAAAAGACAAAGCGGCTAAAGTTGCACCTCGCTGCTGTTGAACGGTCTGGACACATTTCAGTCCGTCTCTCCTGCCAAGGACTTTTGTGAACACACTGCTTTATTTCCATTTTTTCAGTCGTCTTTGAAATAAATATGAGCATTAGCAGCTTTGTTATTTCTTTTTTTTTAAATGAAACTCCTCAGCAGATAGCTGCGGCCCAGTGTTGCCCGTTACTCCCTACCGCTATGCCGCTAACTGCCTATAGAGCAACAGAGGGCTCCCTGCTGTGCGGCTGAGCAGAATGGGCGTGCACGTGAGTAGAATGAGCATTTCATTCGATTAATCCCCTTTTTAACACCTTGACTGTGGGCTCTTGGGGTGAGAGTGGTGAGGCGGGGAGGAGGAGATGGTGGGGGCGGGGGCAGCGTTGGGCAGTCTATTCAAAGTTGCTGAAGCCCTCCGTCCCCTCGGGTGGATTCGCCTCGCTCAGCTCAGGACCGTCGGCCGCGTTTTGAACCGGAGACCGTCGGCGGGCGAGATGAAAGCAAAGGTGGATAAAGGCAGGGTGAAAGGTATTGACAGCGGAGGAATGCAGGGGAAGTGTGACAGATGAGGGAGGGTTGAGAGTGAGCGAGAGTGGGGGGGAGGGTGTCAGGTTAACAATGGAAAGAGGAGGAGGAGGAGGAGGTGGTGGTGCGAGCGAGCAGGTGGGAGGCCTTGAGGGAAGGTTGTGTTAATGATCGGAGCAGCTTGGAGGGAGAGGCGGCGGCGGCGGCGGTGAAGAGATGGGAAAGAACAGCGGCACAATTAAAAGACGAGGAATTAAAATGTCAAGGGAGGCGGCCGGGACGACGAGAGGCGACGGGCAGGAGGGCAGAGAGCTTTAACAGGCGGCCTCGCTCAAGCCAGGCGTGAACAGAAAGACAAACAAATAAAACACGCAGCGCAGCGCACAGGTTGAGGCGAGGCGGAGAGGCTGGACGGCACGGAACAAAACCGCTCTGAGTGAGTGTGTGTGTGTGTGTGTGTGTGTGTGTGTGTGTGTGTGTTTGCTGATGTGGGCTGGGAAGCGGTGATAGCTGCGATCCAGAGGGAGCCAACAGATTATCGCCAGTGTAGATTCATCTGATGATTGTGGTTAAATAATTACTAAATTAAATATGGGTGCAGAAATGAAGGCAACACTTAAGAAGGGAAACAGAAATGAGCCCCAAAATGTTTCGTTAGAGACTTAATTTTTCGAAAAAAAAAAAAAAAAGAATGTTTTTCAGAAAGCGAAAATGCTCTCGTTTAAAACAAAACAGGGCGGAAGAGACATAAAAGCCAACAAGTTCAGTTTCAAAGTGGAAATAGGGCTAGCTTGGTCACAAACTGCTTTTAATGGTTTAATTTTTTTTCAGTAAAATGTTGCAACTACAGAATCCTGTATATGATCTCTTATATCTGACTTTTCATTGGAAGCCGTAAAAATTTGCACTCGGGGAAACCAACGGCCAAACTTTGTCATCAGAACGATGTCATCAGGATTCAGAATTTTATCAGCCGCTGACAGATGTGAATTGCTGAATCAGTATTCTGCCGAGCGCGAGTCGGACCCCATCGCCGCCGATACCTGATGATTCAGTAAATCCTGGATTAAATTGAGCCTTTGGGCAGAATCTCCGCTCGATAGCAGGAAGTGAGCATTGATTGCACGTCAGTGTCAAATTCCATCTGCCGCACGAAGGTCAGCGCCGTCTCGCCCCTCAGCGCTCGAGTATATTTCCACCGTATCGTCTCTTTCTGCTGTGTGGGTGCTGTGGCGTTTTCACGCCGGCGGAGTTTTCGCTGCTGCAGCCTCAAGTCCCTCTTGGTTCTCCTTCGGCATCCTTTTCAATCGTTTGCCTATGCTTTCGTTCGCTTTGCTAGCATTGAGATTGCATGCGGATCATTAACATTAACATGCCAGTAAACTTTTTTTTTTTTAATTTCAAATTTTCATTCACTTATCCTCTAAAACAGCTGTCATGGATTGAACCGGCAACCTTCTTGCTGTGAGTCTGGGAAGGTTCCCAGTCATCCAGGTCGTCGTCCTCTCATCCGAAAGGCCTCTTCAGTTCTAGAGTTTTAAGGGAGGCTTTCAGATGAACGGCGAAACGTCTTCAAGATCGCAAGAACAGGTTCAGATGACACAAAAACTTGTTTCTCACGATCTTCTCACTAAAGGCAGGAATATTCAATACAGACTCTTTATCACCTAGTGTTGTCATTGGACTCATCACCTGGGGCGCCGCCAAATCCTCCTGGAGCTTTTTTTTCCCCCTCCCTCAACTCCCTCCATTCTTGTCATCAGTCTCGACGAGTGACAAGACTCCGTCCTTCATCTCTCCTTCTTTTATTTTCACTCTCCTCAAGCGTTAAATTGCTTTCTTTTCATTGACCTGGGGTTTTAAAAGGATAGTCCACAGAAAATGAATTGATCACCTTCAATTTCAAACGAATTAACTTAACTAACTTAACCCTTCCACTTCTTGCTGTGAGGCGACGGCGCTGACCACCGTGCCTCTGCGTCGCCCTTTTAGCTACTTTTATTTTGATGCTATTTCTGAGCTCTGAATACTGCACGCCGCTCCCTCAGCGATGTGGAGCGTCTGCCTCGGCATAACGCAGCTTTCGTCGCGACGCTCGTCGACTCCGCAGCTCCCTGATTGAAAGACTCTCTCTCTCTCTCTCTCTCTCTCTCTCTCTCTCTCTCTCACTCTTTCTCTTCCACGTCCCTCTGAGCCGCTTGGCTCGTTCACTGCGGTCTGACGCTCCTCGGTCTGCCCCGCCTCCTCCCTCCATCCACTCCGCCTGTCCTCCACCTTTTTCCGCCTCGCCGTCAGCGCTCGTCCCTGCCGCTGCCTTTGGTCATGCGGTCCTCCCGGGACGCTGCGCCGCTCCACTCGGCCCCGTTCCTTCCCTTCCCTCCCTCTCCCGCCTCGCTGCGTATTAATAATTTGTCATGCCACTCTCCCTCTGCAGGCCACTTCTCATTGGTTTCCATTTCTGTCTTGCCCAGCTCTGATTTGTGATGCCACTGCCGTCCCCCTCACACGTCTCATTGGTCACTGTCCGCTGAGCTTTCAATTACCCTCCCCCCCTCTCCCTTTCTCCCTCTCTCTCTCTCTCTCTCTCGCTCTCTTTCTCTCTGCCTCCCCCTCTCAAGTTAGTGCCACTTCGCCACCCTCCCCCCGTTGTTTGATCTCATACTTTGGCTGTCAAAGATTGGCTCGGCGACGACACAGAGGGAGCGACTGAAGGTGTTTTTCATCCGCAGAGCCTTTATCTGTCGGGACCGCCGGCTGCGTGCATCACCGGAAGGACGCATGCGGCCATCAGTGTCGGTTTTGCCGATATTATTTAGCCGGCGTGAGACACGCAGCATAGGTAACGCCATTACACAGCGTCTTTATTATCAGCCGAGAGCACCGGGAGGCATATTAGCAGGGTGACTGGGAGTATGGGTCCATTATTGGAAAACAGTGACGGCATGTGTTTTGTGAAATACTGCACTTCTGTTAACCGTTAAATGTGATTGGCTGTGTGTGTGTGTGTGTGTGAGCAAGGAGTGCAAAGATACATTTTTGGAAATACAAATACAGGACAACAGAGCTTTCAAGGGATTGTTCACCCAAAATTGAAGTTGCATCTAATTACCTGGCTTAATAAAAGCGTGAACGTTTTCAGGTCTGACTGTTTAGTCAGTTTGTATTTGAGATTCAGGGTGAGTTTAAAATAAAAGTCTTTACCTCAAGGCGAGGACATCAGAGAGGATCTCTTTGTCGGCTTTGTTTGGCCGATGCAGCAGTCTGACAATATGCCGACTGGCTCTCGCAGCCAAAGTGTGTCTTTTTTGTAGCTAATGGCAACAGCACCACAAAATGATTTCAGCACAAGGTTCAGCACCTCCGACAGACTGAGTGGGAGGTGGACACGCAGCCGGACCAAAAACACCGGCGGAAGCATATACAGCAACATGGCACCACTTTCCCCACCGGGTCGCAGTTGACAAAAAGCAGGGAGAGTGAGTTAGATTTTATTGGGATTTTGAGTCATTTCGCGTAGCTGAAAATAGGGTGGCCATATATATATACTGGACACTTCTGGTCCAAAGTCAGAGTTTGGCTCTATGACACAGGATACAAACTATCTGAATGTGCTAAGTGCTCTAAATAGTGTATCTAGATCTATATATACAGCGATCTATAGCGATATGCATGGATATAGACATAGATATATTTGTCTGTATAGAAAAATAGCAGATTTGTGATGTTTTGCTTTAGTTGACAGCTAACCTGCGTGACTGCCGGTATAAACTCTGTTCTGCCTGTCAAAGCACAAAACCTTCCTCGGGGGAAACCCAGCAGAGGTTTGATGGAGGGATTAACTGCAGTCGGGAAACCTCAGAGACAAGCCGCAGGTCTGCACCATTAATATGATCACAAACCTTGTGAGCTCTCGCCGAACTCTCAAAAAAATTGTCATTTTCACAATATTTTTTCTGTGGAGGTTGGAAACTGTGTCTGGGTAATTTATTTATTTGTTTGTTTTTTTTAAATTCCCTTATTTTAAAATATTCTGTTTGCTTTTGCTTTACTTGTTTTTCCCCAACAAGTTGTTTTGTCCGATGCTGAGGTTTGTTTGGTAAATTGACGTTACAATGATTCCGAAATAATTCATTGAACAGACAAAAAAAACCAACAGATTTTAATTATTTTCCGCCATATTTGTTCCGACTCCAACCCGGAGAGACACAAGAGAAAACACAGTGACAACAATGAAAACATCTGAAAAAAAACAAAGCAAAAGAACAACTCCAACGCTAGTAGTTTTAAGAAAACTTTCAAATCTTGTCAGGTCCTCTTATAATGCACCGCCAGACTAGCAGTCATCTCGCAGTCGCCCACACGCCTCTCATTTTCTGTCATCCAGTCCCGTCAGCCACAGCCAGACTGATTCACAATGAGACACTGACAGTCTGCTCCATGGCCTTGCACTGGTCACGAACACGGACAAAACTGTAACCACGGAGACGTGCAAACCGACCAATCCGAGGGGCAAATCGTGAAACAACAAGCCTGAACACTTCTGGACAACTCCTCCCCCCACCTGGGCTACACAGCCACAGTATCGTCCAGAGTCGCTTTGTCATGCGTGGATTGGACAGCGTGATGGAAGACGCGCCATTGTTCACACTAACTAGCGCTAAGCCACTTTCGCACTGAAATTAGGGGGTTGACACTGTGTTTTTTGAACGTGGGTTGACTCTCAATCAGTCGACGGGCCCTGACACCTGCTGGACAGCTGCACAGCCTCCACTTTCACAGCTGCATGTCTGCTGACGTCATCACGCCGAGATCGCGTAGATGAAGTGCGACAGAATTCAGGGAAGTAAACAAAATGGAGAGCAACGTGGAAGCGAGTCCGGCGGTGGCCAGTGTTCTTTGTTGTTTGCCACTTTTGACTGTGGAATTGTTCCCCGACTAGCCGCCGAACGATGGCGTCGTTCACGTCGGACTGGAGTCCGCAGTCGGCCGGCCTGCTCGCGCCGTGAGAAGATGGTTTCGGCACCGGGTCTATTTCGAGCCCCGAGCGAAAACTGCCGCCACCGTTGGAACCGGTATGACAGCGTCCGATTGTGTCGAGGTTTGTGTGTCCACGGCAGAAGGCGACAAAGCGGAAGTGATTTGTTCATCTTGCGAAACAGGTGGCGCTCCGGCTGAGACTAAGTCTGTTTGCATCCGATAGCAGCAGGACGGAGAGAGCAGGAAAGAGCCCCGTCGCTCCACATTTTTTAGGTCATTCACCTCCACCAAAAAGAGAAAGAAACCCAGCAGTGACACCAGGGATGGTAAATGAGCTGTTTGGCTGCGCTGTAAATATCTCTCAGTCGCAGATTCAACCGTTAACGCTGAGCTTTTATTTAAAATGCATCTGCCAATGATTGTGTCATTTCAGGCAGGTTGCCACTACACAGGAGTCCTGCTGCTATCGCTGCCAGAACTGAACTGCGATTCAAATGCTGATGTTGACATTTTTGCTCAGAGAGACGAGCAAGGTGGCCGCCGGCTGATACAGAACATGTGCTGGAGCCCACTGGGCTGAGTGAAACGGGATCTTTCACACGTCTTTCTCACGTCTCACACAAAAAACTAAGCAGTGTTTCTTAAAAATATAACACTTGTATCAACCTGAGTGTTAAATATTCTACTGTGTAAATATAGTGCTAACAATGTTGTCTGCTTTTCATTTAATTATGTGACACATTTCCAAATGCCCTAATGTTTTGTTTTTTTTGCCTCGGAGTGAAACACCTGACGCATAGACATCAAGAAAAAAACAAAAATAGAAGCTTGGGTCTGCAATTTGAGGGAGGCAACACATTTTTAAGAAGCTCTCAGTTTTTCAAGCGGCTGCTTCAGCAGGCTCGCGTTTTTTTATTTCTTATTTTTAAATTGCAAAGTTGTGAATTGTAACAGTCCTTTCTGTTGTCATTGGGCAAATCCATGCGGTTCTTTTACTGTCATTCGCCTTTATGATGGGGCACACTCATCTCATTTAAAAAGAACAATAGACCACGTCAGAAAATAGGCTTAGTTCATGTTTACACTGTGTGCAAAACATTACACAGAAAACAGCTTTAGCTCTTAAACTGTCTTATGCGTTAAGCTAGTTTGCTGTATATTCTCCGCGATCCGACTGTCTGCTAGCTTTAGTGCCCCCTCCTCCTTTTCTAACTTCTTCAAGCTTTCACGATCGTCTGGATTATCCCATTTCAAATGTATGCTAAGTGGTGACCTTTTCGTCAGCAGAGTGACCTTTTTGGTGGATAATCTTGAGGATGAACTCAACTCCTCTGCAGCTGAGTTTTGTCGGATGAAAGCTTCAGCCGTCTGGACTGATGCTCACTCCGCCAAAGGTAAAAGACAAGATATACCAGGGGTTTTTTATTTTTTATTGCCTCTGGTGAACACGCCTTATGGCAACCAACAGTGTTGCTGCACCAAACTTTTACTGACCAAATGAGTCTTGTTTCCTGATTTGTTGGCAAATTTAAACTTGTGGCTTTGAGGGAAGATGTGTTGAGAAAAGACAACAGTTCAGTACCTGCATTTTGGCCAATGTTTAATTTTTTTTTAATATGACAACAGTCATTACTCTCTCGCTCGGTCAAGTTGGGCAAATGAATAGAATGAATCATTGCAGACATAGGATGGCAAAGCCATAGAATTATTGTCTTCTCCCAGTGCAGCCCTACTTCCTGTGGTTTATAGTTGCAAATACAACTTACCAGACCTGAAGTTATACATTAGAATCATAAGCTAAACAGCTCCATTTATTTTAAGCCCTTCCTATTCTGTAAACCCTTAAAGGGTTGTTGAGGGCCTGTTGTCATTAGCTTTATAGCGATGAGTAGCTACATTCCATTGAAATGTCAGTGGCTGTCGCCGTCCACCACAAAGTCTCTCATGATCGGATGTCAAATTTGTGTCGCTCAGCAGTTATGCCTTGAATGTAGTTCAAGCTTTGCATTTGCTACTCTGTCACCTATTTGTCACCAGAGCGTTTCATGGCGAAATCCCCCAAATATCGAACGATCCCTTTGATAGCGCAGCTCTATTTTAAAAGCACAAAATTGAATGCACCCCACCCCACCACCCCCTGCCCACAGACCACACCCCCAATGCCACCAGCGCCAATTTCCTCCATCCATCACGCCAGCGATGGTGATATAACAGCTGCAGCCGTAGCTGCAGCGTTTCACAGGGGATTAATCACTTGAACCCGAATCATAAATGTGACATTTCCCCCTTCAGGTAAAACAGTCACATACAATGCATTGCCCTTCCAATGTCACATTGCATTCTTGTATGTACTGCTGTGGTGATGCGGCAGCACACTCGAACTGGGGGAGATGTCTTTTTTTTTTTTTTAATGATTCAATTTAACATGGAGTTTAGCATGACTTACAGTACGTGGCACACTGAGACACGCAGACAATTTAGAATGACACTCTCTGTATTAACAGTGCCTGGATGCACAACATTCATAATTGAGGGGCTGCGGCGGAGGGTAAACTGTGGTGAGGGGTCTCTATTTGTCCCGGCTCCAGCGAAGCATCCTCGCCTAGCTGTATACATTTATATGTATATATGTGATTCTATATTTAACAAGTAAGAAGCCTTCATTGACGTCCTACTTAGTCCTACCTAAAACAATACACCTAATAATATCAATATGGCGCCACGGCTCGAGAATCCATAAGGAATCTCACTCAGACATTACATCACCGCAACAGGCTCAAGCAACACTTGATTTCCGCAGCATTTAAAAATCAATATTGCATTTCCAATTAAGAGTAGGAAACTGAGCTCACGGAGTAACGGTCCAGACTCACAAATATAAGGCGACATTGAGAGATTAGAAAACCGAGTGTGATGAAGTCCACCAGTTGGCTGCTCATATAAGACACCAACAGGAGGATATACCAAGCAAACAACAACAACAGACAAATTATTCATTGAGAATAAAAGTATTTGCATTAGTTTCTGACAATGTGCCAAAGCAGGAACTCACAGGGTCCGGCTCTGTCTTGAAAGTGGCGTGACAAGTATATCTGTGGTCTCAGGGGGTGGTACCAGTCCCTGCTGGGAGCGCTGCCACTAATGGGACAGGAGAGCCACTGGTGGTCTGCATGACACGACAAAGAGCCCCGAGTGTTTTAGCGCTCACTCACTCACTCACTCACTCGCTCGCTTGGTGAGGAAGCAACAGAAGTGAAGGATGGAGTCTACTGGCCGAGATTTTTGCTGGGTTGCATCGAAAAAGTCAGTTCAGCGCAACACGGATCCTCTTTTTTGGGCCTTGGGCCCTTAACTGGAAACACAAGTGTGTGCGTGTGTTGACACTTTAAGCTATGCTGCTGTTTCCTGACAGGTGGCCGATATTTCTCTCACCTTTTCATCCGGACGGTTCTGATCCCGCCGCTGCCTCACCTGTCCAGCCTTCCCGCCCTGATTTTCATTTTACCCACATCCACGCTGTGAACTCGGTTTTACGGTTTAGATTTTTATCCCGCCAGCTGTGGCTGTAAGTCTGTCGCCTGCGACGATGCAAATTTGGCGAAAAGCTAAAATTACTGATGATTCGCGTCCGAGTGCGACAGAAGCCTCCCCAGACTGACTCTCTCTCTCTCTCTCTCTCTCTCTCTCTCTCTCTCTCTCTCTCTCTCTCTCTCTCTCTCTCTCTCTCTCTCTCTCTTCTGCTGTCTCGCCCTGCGACGACGCTGCTCCGACAGCGCATCTCGCAGGTAATAAATATAGTCGTACGGCTGCTGTAAATCTAAAAATAACCCCGTCAGCTGGGGGTTTGATACCTGCAATGCACTTACCCACCAGTCAACCGCAAGTCTTTTGTGGCGGTGGACGGCCTTGGCCAGTTGCTCTCCGAAGCTTCTGCGTCACCGAGGAGTTTTATGCGCTCGCGTTGCAACGTCGACTTGAGCCACGTTCCCACGCGGCCACGCGTGCCGATCCGACAACGCCCAGGGGGCGGGGGCGGCGGGGGTTTGGGCAGGAGGGGCAGGCCGACCGTAATTCCCTCCCTCCCTCCCCCAAAGTTATTCTCTCCCTTAATGAATTCCGAAATGGCTCCCGGGAAAATTGTGGAATGTTTCAGAATTAGGTCTTTAATGGCTTTTGAGCGCAACGCGGAAAGAAGACACGTAAAGAGAAAAGGAAGAGAGAAAGGAAAGAAAATAAAGCGACCGCCGCAGGGACGACGGCGTGACACGCAGCTTGCGCAGCCCCTAAAGAGACGCTCAGGACATTAAATAATTACGTGTCACATTAAAAAAAAGAGCAAAAATGACTCTTTCTTGTTCCATCCACCCACACACACACACACACACACACACACACACACACACACACCTCTTCTCCTGCCAGTTTTGATCCAGTGTGTGTGTGTCACACCGGTGCCAGGACCCACACCCAGGATGGGCACGGGCCTGATTTATTATGCGGTTTTAGCACCTGACATTAGGGAAATAAGCTGAAGTATATTATGTGCCTTGCGCTCTGACTTTGCCCTGGGACTGGATGCTTGCTGTCACAGTGTCTGACACGCCGGGGCGCCGCGGCAACAAATCAGTCTATTGCCCAATACCCGCTCGCTATAATGAGCACGGACCTGCAGGCCGCTCCAGGTGTGTGCGTGTGTGTGTGTGTGTTAGTGTGTGTGCGTGTCTCCCTCATGGTGCTTTGCAATGGGGGGAGGAGAGAAAACTCCAGAGATTAGAGATTTATTGATTGTCTTTCCCTCCCTCCTTCCCTCCCTCCCTCCCCTGGGGTCCTCCATTCCCAGCTAGGTTATTTATGGGGGGGAGAGAGTTCTGGGGGGGGGGGACTGCAGAGGCTGCAGTGTTGAGCTCTGCAGTGTGTTACAGAGCTCCGCTCGTCGCCGGCCTCACTTAAAACATCATTCCAGAGGTCTGCTGAGTGCACCGGCAGCCTTATAATGGAGGGAGAACATGACGGCAATTAGGAGCACGTCCCCGCCCCTCCCCCGCTCCCTCCCCTCCTCCGCTCCCTCCCCCCTCCCGACTCATTTTGGTCGTTGTAAATGCGCCGCGGTGTCTCGCGCAGCTGCTCTGTGAGTGTTGGGATGTAAATGTGGGCTGTGGCGCCGCCCGGCACCTCTGATAGGCACGAAAAACCCAAAACAAAAAAAGCAGACGGTACGATGGCTGTTTGCTCTGCCTTATAATGACACCTTCAGTCAAGATTGACTACGTTTCAATGCAGAGCTCAATCGGACTGAGGTCATGATTCGGTTTTCTCGTCTAATCGGACTTCTCTCCTTGTCACTGTTTACACGCAGCTGAGGAAATCGAATTATTGGAAGGCGTCCTCCTCCCACACACTAGGGGGCGATATGAGAATTTTAACCTTTTTTTATCTTCCGTTTAAGCTCTTTCATTGCACAATAACTAAACAACTGAAGCGCGAATCCACACCGGTGTTATGTCCGTACTGGTCTTCAGTTTAATGAGTTTCCTCACCGAACAGCTGCAGATGTTCATCGCCACCGTCAGCGAGTTGGTCAGAAATTCACCAATGGCGATTTTACTGTCTTGTAGTGAGCGCTGTCTATCAGCTGTCTACATCTGTTAGCTACCGGCACTCACAGCAAACACTGCTTTCTTCAAGTATTAGAAAATCAAATCAGCACCCAGGTAACATTTTGATTTGGGCTGCCTGAGACAACTGGTTTCCCTCGGCTATCATGTGTTGTGGTGACTCCCCGCCGAGCCGTTCCCAGTGTACGACAAGCGACCGCAGAGGCTTCACGGCATCGGCGGCTGAAAAGCGGATGAAAGCTTCAAACTGCGCTGAGATGGCGCTGCGTCGCTTGTCGCCAGAAATAGTGCCGCGCGCGTTTGCGTGCCAAGGCCGCCTCATTATAAATGAATGAATCATCATTTGTTGTAAACGCAGGAGATACGCAAAAGCGTTTAAGAAGCAAAACAGCAGAGCGCGGAGCTCCACGGGGGGAATCTGAACGCTAGCGCAACCAATCCAACCGCTGTGGCCAATCAAGATTCAGATTTCGGTCGTTCAAACCCTCGCCTGAGATGAAGTGCGTTTCCCAGCAGAGTGTGTCCATCATCAGAGTCTCCTTCATTCAGAGCTGCAGGCTGTAAAGTTTCAGCCAGTGAGCGCACTTGTTCAGACTGAAACGTCTGTAAAAAGATCATGTCAGGTGCAAATATCAGCTCAGAGATACTGTACATCAGCAGGTAGGCAGGGAGACTTGTTGTAGAACTTGGTGTATGATCTGCACTATGTATTGCAACATGCAACAAAAGAGAGAATACTACTGCTGGTAGTAGTGCTACAACAGTACAGCTGTCAAATCCCCAGAGCAAAAGAAAAGAAGACACAAATCACATTGAAGATACAATCGCGTTATATTATATTGACAGCTTTTTTTTTTCTTTTTTTTTTTACATTTCAAATAAGGAACCAATGCAACTCAAACTAGAACTGGCTTAAGTCAAAGGGTGAATTCCAATTCCTCCCTTAACCCTCAATCTCAACCCTCAATCTCAAAAATGCGCGCTCCCGTGAAGTGCAAGTGCTGTCCCGATTCTCAGAACATCAAGTTGAGGGACAAGTTTAAGGGCTGTATCGCCCTCAATATTGAGATTCTCCGGCACCACCCTTGGGAGTAAGGGCTACCCAGAAGGCATTGTGTATTTTCGCCAAGACATCTTTGAAAAAAAAAAAGCGATGAAATAAGCGAGCTACAAATGGAAGTATTTTCTTAGTTAATAAAGATATAAATATTATGAAACCATTTTATTGTCTTAGTTTAAGACTTTTTTATGGATTATTGACATCGTTGTTGCGTAACATTTATTTATTTTTTACTTTACAATGTTTGTCAGCCGGACCGGCGGTCCCGACTTCACGTTACTTGTATACCTCGTTGTGTAGCACTGGAGGACTTCTTCTTTTTCGTCGTCATCTTTTTCGTCTGCACTTAAGGGGTGTCCCATTTCTAAGTCACAAGATAGCCCTTACACTTATTTTTGAGGGCCAAGATTGAGGGCCAAAGATTGAGGGTTAAGGGCGAGGGTTGAGATTGAGGATTTAAGGGAGGAATTGGAATTGGCCCAAAGTAGCCATGTGGTTCCCTTGTTTCAGCAATGCTAAAGTCAAAGTGAAAGGTCCTTGCTAGCCTTCGCACGACACACATGTGTTACCCCCCCCTTTGTGCAGGTTACCAAAGTTACCAAAAAAAAGGGGGGAATTCCAAAATTCCGAGTTGCCTTTGTCAGCCTTGAGAAGCGAGGTGTTACTGCTGGTTATTGCTACAGGCTGCTGAAATTTCATTTTGTGCACTGAAGGTAAACAGGATTAAGATCAGATTCCGGAGTGCCGAGGTTATCTTCCGTGCATTGGTCCGTGTACCTGTGGAAAAGAGAGAGAGAGAGAGAGAGAGAGAGAGAGAGAGACGCCTCCGTCTCAACACCCTGCAGCTTTAGAAATTGCCTGTTCTCTGTTTTTGTCGACGACTGCCCGATTTAGACGGAGCCTCCGGGCCAAATGAGTCTTTCCACGCGTCCCCGTTTCCAGAATTACCGAGTGAGGAGTCGGCCGCAGGATGCTGCGCATCACAGCGGAGGTTAGGAGTTGAGGCTGCTGAGCTTTTTTTTTTTTTTTTTTTCCCCGCAACGCAGGAGAGTCTCCAAACACCCGGGGGGAGGGGCAGCCCTTCAACCCCCCGCCGCTCCTCAAAATATATCTCGAGATATTAAAGTTTCCCAGTATTTTTGGTGTCTCCAGCTCCGGCAGAGACGACTGGGGTCGTAATGAGCGCTCTGCCTGAGCAGGTGAAGATGAAAGTTTATTTGCCTTAATAGAAAAGGGAAAGCGTGACTGTACAGAGCAGCCAGATGCAGGTCTCCTCCCTGCAGGACCAACATGTTGGATGCTGGATGGGAGAAG